>VDFB02271184.1:0-248708 GCA_007258455.2 Sequoia sempervirens | reverse complement strand
TGATACCATGGGGATCCAGGACCAACAATGACACACACGAATTCAAATTTAGGTATTTCAAAAGTTGGTATGAGAAGTTGTTCTACCAAGAATTTGCATTGTAGGGCATTGTTATGCATGTCTAATAGTGAGCCGATTGTTTCCATGGCGTCTGTTTCTCTGTTGTTCATACAAGGAATCTGCTCAAAATTTATGTCAATGAAAAGTTCTTTGAGAATTTTCACCATCTTTTTGTAAGGAGTGAGCTTGTCATCCTTAGTTTGATAGTCATCATTGACTTGGTTGATAACCAGCTATGAGTCTCCATAGACTTTCATCTATTGTATCTGCCATTGAACTACTATGAAATTCTATGGAGTCTCTGGTTGAATTCTTGCTCCTGATCCATGTTGGGTGAATGATCCATCAAAGTACATCTTCCACTAACTTGTGAGATTGATAATGAACACTGATTCATCAAGGAATTTAGACATCAATGGGTTCTCTACATAGATAGGTGCCTCTGTTAGTTGGTTTGTGATCACTTGTCCTTTAATTTCCTTGTGCTCCACATACTCTATGTCAAATTTTTTTAAGGTCATCATCCATTTAGCCATTCACCCAGTGAGAATTGCTTTGGACAATAGGTATTTCAATGGATCAATCTTTGCAATGAGTTTGATTTGATCTGACAACATGCAGTGTCTAAATTTTTGTGAAGCAAAAACCAATGACAAGAAGGCTTTCTCAATGGATGAATAGTTCATTTCATAGAAGACCAAGGTCCTATTAATGTAATATATAGCGCTTTCTTTCTTGTTTTCATCATGTTGTGCCAGAAGAGCACCTAGTGTTGTTGATGTTGCTGAGATATACAGGATCAGTGGTTTGTTTGGTATTGGTGGCATGAGCATTGGAGGTGTCAATAGATAGTCCTTGATCTTTTGGAAAGCTTTATCACACTTCTCATCCCACGTGTAAGTTATCCCTTTATGAAGAAGATGTGAAAAGGGGTGGATTTTATCTTAAAGTTGAACTATGAATCTCCTGATGGACCGTAATCTTCCTTGTAACCCTCTCATCTATTTTAGTGTTTATGGTGGTTCCATATCGAGGATTTCTTTTACCTTTGTTGGATCAACTTCTATCCCTCTTTGTGAGATGATATAGCCAAGAAGTTTCCCTGATGTAACCTCAAAGACACATTTCTTTTGGATTCATCCATACTTTATAGTCTTCAATCTTGTCAAAGATGGGTCCTAATACTTCTATGTGCTCACTCCTTTTCTTTTATTTTACCAAAATATCATCCACATAGACTTCAATAGTTTTGTGGATCATGTCATGAAAGATGAGAAGCATTTCTCTTTAATAGGTTGCTCCTACATTCTTTAGCCCAAATGGCATCACATTCTAGCAGTAGGTTCCCCATGGACAAGTGAATGCAATTTTGTGTTGATCCGCTTTGGCAATCATGATTTGATTTTAGCTTGAAAAACTATCCATGAGTGACAACATTTCATGCCCAGCTATTAAGTCTACTATAATGTCGATGTTAGGAAGAGGTAAATCATACTTTGAGCATGCTTTATGCAAGTCTCTAAAATCAATGCATATTCTAATGCCCCCAATGGGTTTTGAGACTGGTACCAAGTTTGAAACCCACTCAAGATAATCTATCGGTCAGATGAATCCAACATCAAGAAGCTTTTGTAACTAGTTTTACCAAGAGTGTTATTTGAGGGTGCATCTTCCTTAATTTTTGCTTTACTGGCTTGGCTTTAGGATAGACTTCGAAGTGATGCACAACTACTTTTGGATCGATCCCTGACATATTTATGTATGACCATGCAAAGTTAGCTCTTCATTCTTTCAGAAATGTTGCTAGGTTTTTCTATTCTTCATCCAACAAGGATTCAGCATAGAAAGTGATCATAAGTGCCTCTTTTGTTCCCACATTGACTAGAGTGGCCTTTTCTGCTAGCACTGTTGACTTCTTTGGATGCATTGCACTAAGGAGGAGATTGAATCCCTCATCTTTGGGTGCCTCAGAGAGGTTTTCACCCTTGGATACATCCTTTTTCTTTACTATTTTGGGATCAAAGAGTGGCATAGTGTGGTTTTCACTCAAAGATCTGTATGTTAGTTGCATTTCATCAATGTTGTGACTAAAGGATTCAATCATCTCTCCATAGCATGCTCATGTGTCTAGCTTTATGTCAAAACATGCCTTGTGATCTGCCCATGGTAAATTGTCATGGAGTCCCATGAATTCTAAGATCACATCAGCATTTTTGAATAAATCAAGAATCAGTGGTCCTTGTTGGTCCATGTCATTGAGTTGGCGGTATACTAGGTGTATTTCAGTTGGTTGATCGCTCAGAGTGAAGGATGATATGGATACCATAAAGAGGGATTTATTCCCAAATAGGTCAATAACATCAAGGGGGAAGTCATCTAAGGTCATATCACATTATGTAGGTAACTAAGAGGAATCCTTAGCCCATTTGGCAGAAGTACCTTTGCCATTAAGGGTGACCTTGCTAGTAGTACAACCTAGGCCAAGATTATGTAGTCATTTCTTAGGAACGATAGGTTCTAGAAAACCATTATCATTTTGTCCCATCTTCTCATTCTTATTATAGCCCACTCCCTTCATCAGTTGTAAGCCTTTGTTATCATCTTCCATGGGAAGGGTGGAGATAGGTCGTTCATCTTGATAGAGGAGTTTAGAGATATCATCCTCAATTAAATCTTCTTGATTCAAATCCCCCCACTTGGTGAAGGTAGTAGCTACCATCTTGATTGTTTTGGGATCTTTGGTTCTAGATGCGGGTTTCTCATGAGATTGAGGAGAAATAGGTACCTCTCCTAAGACAAAGATATTCTTCATTAGCTTATAGTTCCCACAACCATCATCTTGGATCACTGCTTTGATGTCAAGTATATTATGCACTATTGGTATCTTTGTTTCTGATGTAGATGCAAGGGATGATGGGTCAACAAATAAGGTAGAAGGTGTAGGCTCTTCATCATTTTTGGGTATTTGGGGGATTTTATAGAACTTGGCCTCAAGATCTCCATGGATAGTAATTTCTCTACCCTTGAAAGGAAACTTTACACATTGATGATAGGTTGAGGTTACATCTTTTAGGGCATGGATCCAGGGTTGACCAAGCAGGATTTTATAGGGAAGATCAAAGTTTAACACTTGTCATGTAGTTTCTGCAATGATATATCCCACTTTCATGGGTAGTGAAATGATGCCTTGTGATACCCATTGAACCAACAATTTTAAAAAGGTGGTATATGGCATCTCTTGCACTCTTAGGATCTTTCACCTAAAAGGAGAGAGATAGAACCCTAAAATTGTGGTGGTTCATTCAAATAAGGGATTCTATGATGTGAGAATGACTAAATGAAATGCTATAAATGCAACTAAATGATGAAATTTATTGATTAAGTATGCAAAACCTATGAAATATGCAATGTTTGAAAACACAGTGATGTATGCAAGAATGAACTAAAACATGAACAAATGCAAAACAAAATTCAAAAAAAGCTGAACAAAGTGCACCTAGGTAATGAATATTAAATCTGGAATTATCTGAATGCTGGAAAAAATTAGTGAAAATCACCAGTAGGACTCATTCGCCACTGATGGCGAATCAGTCCTACTACTGACAAAAACACCTAAAAACTGGTTTCCAACTATCGGGATCTAGAATCTAACAAAATCTACTTTTTCAACCTTAAGGTGGGACTCATTTTCCACTGATGGAAAATCAGTCCTCTCCCAAAATTCTATGAAATCAAAGGTCAATTTTGTAGCTCCAAATCTGCACTTGTCTTCTTGTCGGGTTGACAGAGTCAAATCTGCAGAAAATGGATTGTAGGTTGTCTCCAAGCTTGAAATAGGGTTTAGTTGACTTGAAACACTTTGTTGACTTCTTGTCCACTTTTCAACACCTAATTACTTGACAAATATGCATACAAAAGCTTGCAAACACACATGCAAAAGGAGAAAAATGGTTAAGGGTTAGAGTATAGGGATTTTCCTTGGTCAAATCCCACTTTGGTAATCAAACCCTTAATAAAGAAATGAAATGAAATGAACATGGAAAGATGAATAAACAACATGAAAATTTCCTAAACTCACCACAACCTTGTTGAAGAAATATGAAGTTATGTCAATGGCTGCTCCAAGATGCTTGATTGATGCTCGATTGAATGATACAAAGTGCTCAAATACAAATGAGTGAATGCTAGTAAATTTGATCTATTAGGAGATGAATTAGATGTAAAATGGATGGAAAACATTTATTTATGCACATCTATGCCCTAATAACCCAATGATACCTCAACATAGGCCGACATAAGGTAATTTTGAATAAAAACCTAAAAGAAAATTTGAACTATTTTGAATTTGGAGTCAAGACTAACTCATTCACCACCCATGGTGAATGGGTCCCACCTTGGGCTTGTAAGTGGGTGTCAGGAATTAAGTCACATTTAATGTTATTTGCTGGTCTTACATTAAAAATACACTTAATTAAGCCTTATGAGCTCATAAAGGGGTCAAATAAAGCATAAGAAAGGTGTAAATAGTGAAATTAAGCCTAGAAAAGTGTGAAATCTTGTTACAAGACTTTACAACACTTTAGAATAGGACTTGATAAGTGATGAAAAGGTGATTTTTAGAGGAATTGTAATGAAAAGAGTCTAGAAAAGTGTAGAAATGTGTTACAACACTTCACAACACCTTCACAAGACGTCATAATTTGAATATTTAGGACTTAATGTGAGTGAAAAAGTCACATTGCAACATTAAATCAAAGAAAAATAGACCAAGCATCATGAGAGAAAGACCTAAAAGACCATGAAAATGTCAATGATCCATTTTTCTATGGTACACCCACTCTTGGTCGTCATATGCCCTAATGGTGGTGCTCTTTTCTTTCTTAATAGTTTCCTCTAAATAGTTGAAGTGCTTGATTAACTGAAGGGTACAAATGTTCAGACTAGCACCTCCATCTACTTAGACTCTTTTGACCTTATTCTTATGAATGACAACCTCAAGATGTAAAGCATGGTTATGAGATGGCTATGATGGTAAGTCTTGTTCTAAGAAAGTAAGGAGATGATTAGTGATATGCCCTACCATGGCTTGAAACCGATCTGTATCAATATTCTGGAAGACTGATGACTCTGATAAAGCTTTCTCTAAGATTTCCCTATGTGCGAGTGATAGCATCAATAGTTCTAAGATGGATATTTGTACGGGGATCTTCTTAAGCTAATCTAGGAGATTATACTTGCTAGGATTTAATGTTGGAAAAGTAGGTTGTGCCCTAGATTAAGATGGGACTCCTTGGATGGTTATTTTTCCATATCGTGTGGTGACTCCACACTCCATAGTAGGTCCTTTGATGGTGACGATGATGATAACACTATCACAGGAACCGACTACATTAGAATAGGTATGTTGCATGTTTGTGTAATCCTTAGCTTTTTCATTATTGTTCCCTTTGCTATGATCTAGCATAGGGTTCTTGTATATCTTAAGATATTGATTCCTTGCTGGTACCTCAATAGATATGGTATCATTTTCTATGAGATCTTGGATAATATTCTTGATCCTCATGAAATTTCTTGTTTTGTGTCCTTTGATTTTGTGGAAGTCACAGAGATCATTCTCATTGTACCAAGATGGTTTCTCTTGTCGTTCTTGGTAGTTTTCAAAGTTAGGAAGCATTATTAGGTTTGATTCCACCAACTTATTTATGATTGTTTCAATGGTTTCAGATAACTACATGTGTACTTGCATTTAGGATAGTTGTTCTTGTTAGGGGTTTTCCTTTGTTGTGATTTGGTGTTGTTTACTACGTAGTCAGTTGAATGTTAGCAACTTGATTGTTGTTTGGCCTAGGAGCACTTAGGACCACCTTAGCATCTATGGAACCATCATTTGTTACATTCTTGCTCTTAGCCTAGACACGAGGATTGTCATTTGAACTAGTCGATGGGTGGTTGTCTTTGTAAGCTTGAGTATTTCCTTGTGAGATTAGAGCTCTCTCGATGTTAAGGGCTCTAGGGAAAAGCTAATCATAAGATGTGATGCATTGTATTTTTAAGTGGAAGGATAGATTTAGATCTAGATTTTCTATGATGATTCCCACTTGTTGTTCATCAGGAAGAGGCCACTTGCTCTTACTATCTCTTTGTCTCCATCGCTGTAAGAAATTAGTGAAAGTTTATCCTTTGTTTTTCCTGAGAGTGTATAGTTTTTCTACACTTACATCCATGTCAAGATTAAAGGAGAAGTGATTGATGAATTTATCGATAATTTCCTAGAAATTTTTAATCTCAGGAGGTAGATGAGAAAACCAATCCATGGAAAGACATATTAAAATTTGAGGGAAGAGGTGCATTAAGTAGGAATCATTGTAGGCCACCTCCATACACATGATGTTAAACTCTTTGACATGGTCCATAGGACTTCCTCTCCCTTTGTATTTATCAAATTTGGGGATTTCAAAGCCGAGAGGGAATGGTACCATTGCTATGTATCAATCAAATGGATAAGGAAATAGATTTTTTGTATGGGGCTTCTTTGTCTTTTCGATCTGAAGATCCTACATTTCTTGAGATAGTTCCTTAAACTACGATGCTAGATCATCTTGTGGGTTTGGTGGAGAAATATATGGTGGGATGATAGATGTCTTTTGATATGATAATGTGTTGTATGGGGTGTATGATGGTGTGAGATTATCTGAAGGTGACTGGGGTATTGATGTATATGTACCTAACGTGTTTGTATTGACAATGTTCGATTGAGGGTTATAATAGAAACTTTGTTGTTGTTGGTGTTGTTGGGCATACTGTTGAGTGAGTAAGGCTTGTTGTTGAGATTTTTTTTGTTGTGCCACTAGGGCTTATTGTTGGGCATGTTTTTGTTGTGCTACTAAGGCTACTTGATGGGCTTGATGTTGTTGTGCTAAGGTTTCTTGCTCTGCTTGATGTTGTTGTTGTTGTTGTTTTGTTGCTAGGGTTGCTTGATGTTGTTGCTACTATTATTATTTTTTTAGGGCTACTTATTGTTGTTGTGCTGATAGGGCTACTTGTTATTTTTGTTGTTGTAAGGCTTGCTAATAGGCTTGGTGTGCTTGTTGTAAAGCTAATGCATGTGCTTGTAGTGTAGGATTAGGGGGATGTTGAGACATCTATGAGGGGTTTTTAGTGGCGATGCTTTGAGTGGGTATCATATTAGTGATGAGAGGTTGGGAATTCCCTTGGTTCAACATTCCTTGCAAGATAGTGGATTGAGGTAGAGAAATGTAAGTTTGAGATCCTATTTGATTTGGAATGGTAAAGGGGACCATGGGGAAAGATAATGATGGTGCCGTTAAATTTTGTGATGGGAATGACAGACTAGGACCTTGAGCATTGATTAAAAAGGTTTCCTTGTCCTATGTCTTGAGGATTTCCTTCTGCTAGGGATGTAGATGAGGTATTACCTGTGTGGGTGGGATTTGTTACCAAGGGGTTGTTTTGAGATGGGTTGATAATGGATGGGATAGATGTGTTTTTAACCACTGCTATGTTCAAGGTATCCATGGGAGGATCAAATGAAGATTTCCCCTATGGTGTTAAGGTCCAATTTTGTGTGAGGGTATTTCCTTTCCCTTTTGGATCTATTTGGTTAGCACTACCATATGTGATGTTTGGAACACTTGTGGTACTCATGGGTATGGATGAAGAGGGGTGTCCTTGATAAGTTGAGGTTATTGTGGAGTAATGAATGTCAAGGGGTTTCTATGGTTGTTTAGGATTTTTCAGGAATGGGAGGAGCCCCAAAGGTTGGTGTCCAAGTGGTCATTTTGGATGGAGGTTTATTTTCAAGAGTTCCCACAAGTGTGCTACTTTCAAATGGAAGAGTATGGAAAATTTCCTTAGCAAGGCTAGTTGCAAGACTAGGAATGTATGTTTTATTTAACCCTAGTCATGGAGTTGTGAAGCCTTGTGTCAAATTTTGTGCCACAAATTATGGGGAGATAGGAGCTACGTTTTCAAAGGCTTGGCATTCCATGATTTCCTCCCTAGTAAGTGTTATCAATTTTTCACCATAACTCAAATTGATAGAGTTGGTTATTACAATTTCATTTTAAGGTGAAAAGTTTTAGTTATTTTTGTAGTTGTTTAAACCATTGCATATTTTAAGTGTTGAGTTTAAAATAAAATGCAATGTGTTTCAATTTTCCATTCATCATTTGCAACATTAAGTATTATATTAAATGCAAAAGAAAGTACTTCATTTTGTATTCAATTGTTTATCACACAATGTTTCATACATTTTTTGCAAAAGTGAAGTAAAAAATTGAACAAGAAATGTACAAATTTTGTTTTGTATTCATTGAGATAAAAGGAGAATCAAGTGTCCCACACAACCCATGGGAGTAGCTAAAACAATGATCCATAAAGAGTACACTACACTACTAAAGATAAAAAGGAGAAAAGAGAACATAAGAGGGAACATAGCAGTCATTGCCTGAACTTGTCCTCAAGTTGCTTCTAGTGTTGTTCCTTCTTCCTTGCCTCCATTCTCCAAGTGAACCTGCAAGTGGATGAAAATATTTGTTAGAGCTTAGGTTAAGAATCCTCCTACATGATCCATCAACAGTAATGCAAAATATTGTTTATGAAGCATTGAATCAATAGAGAAAATACAAGAGGAGTGCAAGAGAATACCAAAAGGGAAATGTTATCAATTAGATATGCACCCTTTGTTATATTTTTAGAAATAAAACTATCTATTGAAACATGGAAACCCTTTTCAGATGTGGGTGATCTATGTGAAAAGGGAATCTCCAGACTGAGTTGGTTCTCTGAATGATGAATCCTATTCTAAGTGATATTCTGGGAAAAGGGATAGAAAATATGACTAAAATTTAAAACTTATCTAATATGATTCCAAAGCTTAATGGTGGCTTGATATTCTACCCACAAACAGTCTTCAGAAAACAACAATGAACTCACAATCTCTCATGAACACCCAGTACATAATTGATTCGCATGAAGGTTTAGACTTAAACACAACATGCAACCTGCATTAAATCGACTTTATGTATCAATGATCTGCAATAATAGGACATGAAAAGGATTTATAAAATTCAGTCACAATGTATAAATCATACTAAAACTACAAATAGAGACAGAAATTGGAGATAGGAATGTTGCTTTTATTGAACTAGAGGAGTATGCCAAAGTTTGAAACTAAGTACAAAAAGTTTACAAGCTCTCAAAATGTGTATCAGAGCAAGAAACAATAATCTAGACATAGAAAACTCTAATTTTTCTTCAAGATATATCCCAAAAACCCTAATTTGAGCTCAAGAAGAAAGCTCTAGGAAAAGCATCTAAAACTGCCCCAAAATGAGTAACTGAAATGGAAAACTCTCACTCTTTGTATGTGCATGCTGAAAAGCACCTAAAAATAGGTCTGCTTTGCTTTAAAAGTGAAAAAAACACCTTATCTCCTCTCCATGAAGCTCAAATCCGACCAAGGAAAAGTCAATCATCAATCTGCTAAAAATAGCAAAGAAATAAAACAATTTATAAAGCATTGTTTTATTCTTTCTTTACAAGATTTGCAGATATTTTATTCTCTCAATTTGATTTATTTTTGCAATTTAAGATTTGGAAATCTTTTCAAAAATATAATCTCAATCCCCTAAAAAAAATCATAAAAAAAATAATACATATTATCCCCTCTCATAATTGATTTCTACAAAATCAATTAAAAAAAAAACAATAAAAAAACAAGGCTCCACTAAGCTAAGGCATATAATAAAATTAAGGCACATAATAAAATGCCTTAGGCATCGATGCATAAGGGGAAACCTAAGAATATTTGAAACCCGCCACCATAAGATATTTTTTATTAGGCTTTGGCATATTTCAAAACCTAAGGGATCGTCCACCATGTGTTGGGGACTTAGGAATTAATAGTTTCAAAAATGACTAAGGAAAATGTATCAACCTCCACTATGTTTGATTTGGCATTGTGAATAATATTAAAACTTAAGGGAAAAAATCCCTTGGCCGAATTAGGTTTTGAGAAAACCCTAAGCAACAAAACCTATGCTTTTTGTTTCATTTGCATCATTTGGAGATTTGGAAGAAAATGGCTTTACTAGGAGCGCCGCCACCATGAGCTAGGGTTTCATTTTTCTGAAGGAATCTAGAGCTCCATTGTTGTTGTCTCTGTCGAATTTGCATAAGCTTCTAATGGTAAGCATATTCTTAGGGCCTTTTGAGCTTCCTTGGTGTTATTTTGAACCATTTTTTCCTTATGGCCACGACCATAAATGTGTTTTCTGAGACATTTTGTGGCTCCGTTTTTTGTTTATTGTTGATGCCATCATTTGCCACCGTGCTTGAGATCAACCTAGGAATTTTTGGCTTAGTTCTTCAAGGCTTGACTATGGTTTCTTACAAGTAAGTGAATGCTTCTCTTTTCCTATGCATTTCCCTCTTAAATAGCTCACTTTGAGCTAAGTTTCAAAAAAAAATGTAAAATGTGTCTCAGAGGCCATGACTACTATGTTGTTTCTTGGTGATTTTTTTGCACAGAAAACACTTGAATTTGGGTGCCATGCTTTGTATTTTTTTTTATCAACAAACCCCCATAATTTAATTACAAACCCTAGATGAGTTTCAGCCTTTTATGGAAATATAGGGACAACAGGCTGCGACCAACCCTCTGTGATATGGGTATTTGACCCACTGTAACTCTGCTGTTATATTTCTATATGTGCTCTTGGCACCCATGTATGGCATGACCATGCTTATTTTCTCTATCAAAAACTTTGAAAAGATTATCTTTGTGTAAGAATGGTTGCTCCACTTGTATTTCTAGTTTACTGTATTTTCTCTTGACCACCATGGAATAAACCCTAGCTTGGCCTTGCAATTTCTTTTATGTGTTTATAAATATGGCATCTCCATTTGATATTGAAAGAGGAAATTTGATTGCTTTCAAATTTTTGTCTTCTAATGAGGAAAAACAATAAAAACACATATGGTTTTGAGCTTCTGTGAGTATTTTGTAATTTTTCCCAAACCCTTGTTGTATTACATGAAGGAATTTGCTATGTTGTTATTCACATAATAGATACTTGGCCGAATGACATTGTGGCACCATTTTTAATCTCTGTACTTCATACAATTTTCTATACTCTCCTTGCATATTCTTGATGAGTTAATGTCTTTTATCTGACACTCTTCATGTATTTTTATGTTTAATTAAGAAAAGGTTGTTCTATGCATTTTTTCTCCTTTAAAGCATTTAAGATTTATAAATCAAGTTCATTTAATGCAACACTTGCATTCAAACATTAGTGAGTACTTGTGAATCACCTGATGATTGTCATCTTCCATTCAAATGAGAATGTGAAGCTCTTTCACATGCTTCCATTATTAAATAGTTTCTTATTGATGAGGCATTATGTATGCCTATTCACTATCACCATCATAAGCATGTATATTTGTTGCAATATTTGGAAACAAGATGCATAAACAATACCCATAGCAGCAAGATACAATTAGCATGGCAATTTTAAATCTTCAAGTATAAAAATGATACTCTCTAGTTGAATTGATTAAGCTCATTAAGTCTATTGTCCACCTATAGCTTTCAAAATAGTATGTTGATTGTTATAAGTAAACAATAGGCTTAATTTCTTTAATGACTAAAATTTTATTTTACTCCATGAATAGTTCAGATGAAAATGATCATTGCATTCCTTCACTTAGCCCCATCTGTAATGTTTAAGGTGTAGCATGTTGAGCTCTACCCTTGTGGGAGCCTATTTTTCACCAAATGCTTGGTCTTCATGAAATGATCAGCTACATGATTTTCCCTATATGTGCACAAGGAAACAAACAATGTTAGCATAAAAATGTATTATTATGATGTGACATTACATTCTCAGCTCTTGTTTTTGCACTTTTCTTTTAGTTTATTCCATGCATTCCAAGGAATGAATTATATTTATGTTAGTAGGGCATGTAGTCTAGTTCATATCTTGAGCTCTTAATTGACCCCTTTCTCAATCTTTTGTAGGTACAGTCAAGAACGGAAGCAGGATGGAGCAAGCTACAAACCATCAATTGAACATCAAATATAGGCAATGACAGATATGTTCTATGTTATATTCTTATTTATTTCAGTTGTATATTTTGTTTCTTTCAATGAATGGTTTTTAGCTATCTACATGACTTGTGTGGACTTTAAATTTCTCTTTTGTTTGATTCTAAAAGAAATGCATTTGAAAATGCAAAGTTGTATAATCACTTGTATTTGCAAATAAATGAAATACTATTATATGAAACATCACTATGAAATGAATGTAAAATATTGTTATCATTCGTGAATTCCTTTTTTGTACTCCATTTATTCTACAACTTTTGAAATTCTCATTTAGTGAAAACAATTGCAATTGCACTCAAAACTTAAACTCAATATGATGCAAAGGCAACCTAAATAATGCAGAAAATAACTAAACTTTTCCATCTTTTTTTTTAAATCAATTAAACCAATCAGCTATGCCAATTGAGTTGTAGTGAAAATTGGTAACATTTTCTTCTAAATGCTTGCCTGCTAAGCATCAGATCAGTTGCCTTTTAAAACTCCATTGGGTGTAGAGTCAAATTTTCCCCTTCATGAAACTCAGAAATTTAGACTACAATACTCTAAATAGCAGCAAAAAAAAACCAAACAGAACTGAAAGTGAACTAACAAGCCCTAGTCCAACTAACATGCGTAGCAGCACTTAGGGAAAGCAAAACTACTGAAATGAAATGAGCGTGAAGCGCTTATTAACAGCAACTACTCTACTCATTTACAAGATATAACTTATCTTCGAGGCAATGCTTGACGTGAATCCCATTAACTAGGATAGACAACACCTCTCCAGTCAACTTAGAAAGTTGGAATGCGTTGTGCTCCTTGCACTTTGTGATCACATAAGGCCCATCCTAAATTGCATCAAAATTGGAATGTCATCTAGGTTTATTCTTATATTCATTCCACTTAAAAACCAGATCACCAATGATGAAATCTCGTGGTCTTGCCCTTTTATCAAAGGAGTTCTTCATCTAAGCTTGATGTATTTCAAGATTTCTTAATGCTTCCTTTTTGGTTTCTTCGAGCTCTATCAACTGTGAAAATATCACCTCAAGAGGTTGTTCATTCAACAATTCCAAATCTTTAACAAAGCTCAAAGTAGGTAATTCAATAGAAACAAGTAACTTAGCCTCCTTTCCATAAGCAAGTACATAACAAGAACAACCAGTGGCCCTTTTAGGAGTCACCCTGTCATCCCAAAGAGATAACTTAAGCTTTTCATGCCATGTCTGTTGATTGTCCTCAACTATCTTCTTGATTATTCAGATCAAATTCTTATTTGTAGATTCTACCTTCCCATTACCCTACGGATAATAGTTAGAAGACGTGTTTAGATAAACGTTATTCCTAACTAACCAATCAGAAATTCTCAAACCAATAAAATCCAAACCATTGTTAGAGATTATTGAATCTGGGTAACGAAATCTTGACACTAAGTCTTGATAGAAATTAAGTACAAAAGTCTCATTTTCCTCTTTCAAAGCAACCACTTCGGACCACTTAGTGAAGTAATTTGTTGCAGTAAGAATCCACTTATGACCCACACTTGAAGGTGGGTTGATGGTTCCAATGAATTCTAAGCCACATTTGGCAAAGGGTTGTTCCACCTGAATGGGATGTAAAGGTAGGGCTATGAGCCTCTGCTTACCAGCAAATAAAGCACATTTCTCACATTTTTGGACCCAAGCAATGGCATCTTTAAACAGATCCAGCCAATAATAACCAGCCTACATGATTTTCAAGGCTATTGTTCTTGCAGCAAAATGGCCTCCTGAAGGCCCATCATGAAATCCTGCTAACAGCTTGTCAACTTGATCAGGCTGAATGCACCTTAATAAAACACCCTGAAAGTCTCTCCTATAAAGAATGCCATCAATAATTGCAAAAGGAATAGCTTGTAATCTATAATACCTTCTCTTTTCTCTATCCAAACCTTTGGGGCACTCACTAGTTTGCAAATAGTGCATCATTTGTTGCACCCAAGTAGCAGCAGGAACTGAAACAACAACTGCATCATCATTGTTTAGCACTGTATCAACACTTTCAGCTTCTTTTAAGTTGCTTCCTGCTATATTTTCTACAATCTATTCACATAAACCCTTCCCTCTGGTAAGCTTGGTTATTTTAATATCAATATCAAACTCCATTACCTTGGTTATCCAACTAGCACGCTTATCATTAATTTCATGGTTAAGTAAGAAGTCCTTAATAGTTGAACGAGCAACCAATAAATGAATTTTTCTATTTGATAACATATGCCTAAATTTTTTTAGGCTTCTCACAATAGTAAAAACATGTTTCTCAACAAAAGAATAATTCACCTCATAGTCATGTAATACCTAGCTGAAAAATGCTACAAGCTGCTCCAAGCCTTCATCGTTTTGCTGGAACAACATAGTTGAAATAGTATCTACCCCTCTAAAAGCATAAAGAATGAAATATCTGTCATAATTTGGATTAATAAGAGTAGGAGAAGCTACAAGGGCTTCTTTAATCTGCTCAAATATCATCTTACCTTCTTTGGTCTAACTAAAAGGTATATTCTTTTTAAGCATAGCAGTGAGGGGTTGCAGCAAAGCTGCAATATTTGGTATGAATCTTCTCACAAAATTTATTCTTCCAAGGAATCTTTGCAAGCCTTTCTTGTGAGTTGGTAATGGTAATTCAAGAATAGCAAAGACTCATTCAGGGTCTATAGAAATACATTGCTTTGATACTATGTGTCCGAGGAGCCTTCCCTCATGGATAGAAAAAAGGCTCTTCTTTGGATTGAGGGACACTCCAAACTCTCTGCATATTTGAAAAATCTATTTTAAATGCTCAAAATGTTCATTAGCATTTCTGGAAAAAATAGTAATATCATCTAAATATACTAGGACAAATTTGTTCATGAGACCATGAAAGGCCATGTCCATTGCTCACTGGAATGTTGCTCCAACATTAGATAAGCCAAAAGGGATCTTTTTGTAGGCCATTGTGCCCCATTTAGTTGTAAATGTTGTTTTGAACTTATCCTCCTATTTTACCAGAATCTAGTTATAACCTGAGTACCCATCCAGCAAAGAGAATTTGTCAGAACCAAAAACTACCTACAAAATTTTCTCCATGGAAGGGAGTGGATAGTGATCTTTCAGAGACGCTTTGTTCAAATCTTGAAAATCGACACACAACCTATTTCCCCACTTTTCTTCCTAACTAGAACTAAGTTAGACACCCAAGACATATGCATGATAGGAAAAATAATACCACTCTCAACTAGCTTATTCAGCTCAGCCTTCATAAGGTGCTCTAATTTGGGATTAAGGGGTCTTTGTTTTTGCCTCACAGGTTTTGCTCCAGGCTCTAATTCGATAGTATGTTGGGCTAGTTCTGGATCAAAACCTTTTAAATCCTTGTACTCCCAAGCAAAAACATCACTAAATTCCTAACATAATAGAATAAAAGCTTGTTTCTATTCTTTATCGCATACCTTTCCCAATTTGAGAAGTTTACCTTTGAAAATATAGATTGCCTCATAGTGTTCTTCCTTGATAGCCATGCTGCTTTTGTCTTTTCGTAAATGGTCATCAGAGTTGAAAATAGATTCTAAGGTCACCAAACCCTTTGGAAGCTTGTTTGTCTTTAACTGCACAATCTGGTCATCATATTGCTACTGCCACTTTTGTTGGTTTCCATCTACAAACTCAGCTTCAGCAATTAAAAAATTCACAATTTTCTCATCGCTATCAAAAACTTACCAACTCACATTATTGTCATGTATAGAAGGTCTGACTACAATTTTTACATACTGACGTGCCTCTACCTTATGAATCTCATTCAAAATATCAAATTAGGCTCCTATGGCAGCGATCCTATCTGCATGCTTGTTTTCATTTCTAGGAACTTGAAATAATATTATAAGCATCAAAATCTTCTATTAAATCCCATACATGATGCTTATATTTCTTAAGCAATTCATTCTTTGTAGCATTCAGATTCCTTACTTGGTTCACAATTAATTCTAAATCACCATAAACACATAAGCATTTAATACCTCTCTTTTGGGCCCACTCTAGGGCATGCACCAGTGCTTCATATTCAATTGTATTATTTGAATAGCTGAAAGAAAAGCTGAAAGCTGAATAATACTTGTTTCCATCTACTAAAATCAGCATAGCTCCACCTCCAGTAGCTATACTACTTCTCGATCCATCGAATTAAAGCTTCCAAAGCTTATCTTTTGTTTCTATAGGCTGCTCCTCTTCTTTAATCATATTAGGCATAACAATGTCAATTTCTCAAATCATATAAACTCCTAATCCTATCTCATATGTGTGTTGGAAAGGATCAAGCTCATGATCTTCAGGTGCCCATTCATCTAGATTCATATTTTCTATAAGGGTACTGTAGTCTGAGGTCATAGTTTGCTCCTCCAGTACAGGGGTGACATAGAGGTTAGTGTTTATAGGATTCAGGACATATGGTTTGATATGGTCTTTGGCCAGAGGCTTAGACTTTATGGTTACTTTCGTACCATACCTTGTTCTAAAAAATAGATGAGACCAATCATTAAAGGACAAAAACCCACCTAGTTTGGTTGTAAAATCCCTTGAGAGGCAAATGGAAAAGTGGGGTGGTAGATCAATAACATGTATATCCTGATGGATTGCGAAATTCAGGGATGCATGCAAAGTAAGGGCTAAATTCTTGATTATACCAACAGTTTTAACAACATACCCATCCAGCTAGACTATGCCCTTCTGGGGGTTAGGCTCATAAATAAGACCTAACTTATCGGCTAAGCTCTTAGGCATAACGAAGCTACTGGCACCATAATCTACCATACAGTTATGTACTATGTTATTGCCAATAATCAGACTTAAGTAAAATAGAAGAGGCTTTACCTCTTTAATTCTTTGATCATTATTAACCTCCAAATCATTTGCAAGCACAACTTTAGCACCTCCTTGATTAGCATCATCATAAATGGAAATTTTAGCTAAAGCAACTTGCAGCAAACTTTTCTAGCCTAGGATGTGCAAAGCATCTAATACTGACATGCTGATAGTAGCCTTTCTGAGATCTTCAACAATATTGAAAGAAGTAGGAGTTACCTTCTACTGGATTTTTGTAACAACAGCATCACTTCCTTTCTGCAAAGGCTACGATTGTGTCTTTGATTGTTCCCCGCCAGGTATTTGCTGGCCTCTTTGCAGAATCTATAGTTTAGGCTATGTCGCAGCATTAATATTTGATGAAGAAATAGGCTATTTGTCTTTTGTAGGCTGCTACTATGAATTTCCAGCTTGCTGCCCCAAATCCATGGCTCTCTTTTTTGATCTAGTGTTGGCTGAAATAGGAGAATTTTATTGACCTTGACCATTCACGCCACAAAACTTAGAACTTTTCCAGTTTGGAAAGGAAACTTCAAGGTTATCTTGATGTTCTTGATTTTGATCTGCAACATTTTCTGAACCAGCATAGTTGTTTTGGACCATTAAGGCCTGATTTCTCATGTCATTCACACATGTTGATTGGTTGTGGGGCTGATTGCATGGATAACACCAATCGCAATCTTGGGAAATGTTGTTCTGTGGTACAAGTTCCTTTGACGAATTGGCAGCGTTGGGGTTAAAGGGTTGGAAAGGTCTAGGATTAAAATTCCTTTTTTGGCCTTGATAATCATTTTGATAAGCTAGTCTATTTTGTTGATTTTGCTAATAAAGGGGCTTGATAAGGCTTATGCTCTTGGAAAACTTGTTTCTTTATGTTCACAAGATCATTCCCAAAGGTCTTAAGTATATTTTTTTTCTCCTAAAGCTCTTGGGACTGGGCTGGAACAGTAGGTTTAGGTGCTCCAGCGTGGTATCCTATTGTTGGTACAAGCGGGACAACAGCTAAAGGGGGTAAAGCAATAGGAATAAGCGGTTGTATTTCAAGAAATAGGGGCATAGGAGGCCTAGAGGCTATGTCTTCAACCTGAATAAGATAATTCTCTGCCCTAATGGTGATGTCATAAGCATTTGGGAGTGTATGCCCGCCCATAGACTGAATCATTACTGAAATTTTGGTATTCAAAGCTTTTAGGAAAAATATAAAAGCATGTTGAGGTGTGGGTTTTACCGTTATAGGAATTCAGTCTCAAGTTCATTGGAAATGGTAATTGAAATCCACTAAATTCTCATGTGGTGCTCTTTTAATTGTGCTCAGTTGTTCTAACAGGGACAGGTGATCTGACTTATCTTTGAACTGTCGGTGTAATCCATCCCCCAACTCATCCCACGTTACGATTGAGTTTGGTCGAAGGCCTTTGAACCACTGCAATGTTGTTCCTTTCAGTAGTGTAGCCAAAAGCCTTAATGCTATGTTTTCTTGAGTGATGTTATGAACTGAGAATAAGGTGGCGACATCTCAAATGTGATCAACCGATGTTGTGTGATCTTCTCCAATAAAGTAAGGCAGGATTTTGAGGGTTGCGACTGGGATATCATCATGCTAGGAAATATTCAATGAGTTTCCTCCATTAAAAGGTGCAAACAAGTGTTGTCTTGGTATTGCCACTAGCGGGGCTTCTGTTATAGGAATAAGATTTCTTGGTGATAGGACTAAAGAGCTAAAAATGGGAGGTGTTGATTTTGACCTCACAGGTGTTTCAAACAGTCTCTTTGTTGTTCTTCCTCTCCTTCATGGTGGGGACAACTATCGATATTCGAAAGGTGTAGAACTTGATATGGTTTGAACCTTTCTCATGTGCATGATGCACTAATTCTGCATGCAAAAATAGAAACAGAGTTGCTAGGTATATTGAAAAGAGCCTCCAAAAGGCTGAATAACTTGCTGCATACACCAAACAACAACTTTAAAATATTAAAAACTTCTTTGAAATTGATTTTCAGAGTCCCACCGGGGATTCCAAAAACTGTTATCAAGCAGATATGCACCATTTGCTAGATTTTCATAAATCAAACTATCTGTTGAAACATGGAAACCCTTTTCAGATGTGGGTGATCTCTGTGAAAAGGGAATCTCCAGACTGAGTTGGTTCTTTGAATGATGAATCATATTCTAAGTGATTTTCTGGGAAAAGGGATAGAAAATATGACTGAAATGTAAAACTTATCTAGTATGATTCCAAAGCTTAATGGTGACTTTGATATTATACCCATAAACAGTCTTCAGAAAACAACAATGAATTCACAATCTCTCATGAACACCCAGTACATAATTGATTTTCATGAAGGTTTAGACTTAAACACAACATGCAACCTGCATTAAATGGACTTTATGTATCAATGATCTGCAATAATAGGACATGAAAAGGATCTGTAAACTGAATCACAATGTAGACATCATACTAAAACAATAAATAGAGACAGAAATTGGAGATAGGAATGCTACTTTTATTGAACTGAAGGAGTATGCCAAAGTCTGAAACTAAGTACAAAAAGTTTACAAGCTCTCAAAATGTGTATCAAAGCAAGAAACAATAATCTGAACTTAGAAAACTCTAAGTTTTCTTCAAGATATATCCCAAAAACCCTAATTTGAGCTCAAGAAGAAAGCTCCAGGAAAAGCATCTAAAACTGCCCCAAAATGAGTAACTGAAATGGAAAACTCTCACTCTTTACATGTGCATGCTGAAAAGCACCTAAAAATAGGTCTGCTTTGCTTTAAAAGTGAAAAAAACACCTTATCTCCTCTCCATGAAGCTCAAATTCGACTAAGGAAAAGTCAATCATCAATCTGCTAAAAATAGCAAAGAAATAAAACAATTTATAAAGCATTGTTTTATTCTTACTTTACAAGATTTGCAATTTTTTTATTCTCTCAATTTGATTTATTTTTGCAATTTAAGATTTGGAAATATTTTCAAAAATATAAGCTCAATCCCCTAAAAAAAATACATATTATCCCCTCTCATAATTGATTTCTATAAAATAAATTAAAAACAAAAAATAATAAAAACCCAAGGCTCCACTAAGCTAAGGCACATAATAAAATGCCTTAGGCATCAATGCATAATGGGAAACCTAAGCATATTTGAAACCCACCACCATAAGATATTTTCGATTAGGCTCTGGCATATTTCAAAACCTAGGGGATCGGCCACCATGTGTTGGGGACTTAGGAATTAATAGTTTCAAAAATGACTAAGGTAGACATATCAGCCTCCACTATGTTTGATTTGGCATTGGGAATAATATTAAAACTTAAGGGAAAAAATCCCTTGGCTAACTTAGGTTTTAAGAAAACCCTAAGCAACAAAACCTATGATTTTTGTTTCATTTGCATCATTTGGAGATTTGGAAGAAAATGGCTCTACTAGGAGCACCGCCACCATGAGCTAGGGTTTCAATTTTTTGAAGGAATCTCGAGCTCCATTGTTGTTTTCTTTGTCGAATTTGCATAAGTTTCTGATGGTAAGCATATTCTTAGGCTCTTTCAAGCTTCCTTGCTACAATTTTCAACCATTTTTGCATTAAGGCCACAGCCATAAATGTGTTTTCTAAGACATTTTGTGGCTTTGTTTTGTGTTTTCTATTGATGCCATCATTTTCCAACATGCTTGAGCTCGACCTAGGAATTTTTGGCTTAGTTCTTCAAGGCTTGACTGTGGTTTCTTACAGGTAAGTGAATGCTTCTCTTTTCCTATGCATTTCCATCTTACATAGCTCACTTCGAGCTGAGTTTCAAAAAAAACATGTAAAATGTGTCTTAGAGGCCATGAATACTATGTTGTTTATTGGTGAATTTTTTGCACAGAAAACACTTGAATCTAGGCACCATGCCTTGTATTGTTTTTTTATCAACAAACCCCCATATTTTAATTACAAACCCTAGATGAGTTTCGGCCTATTATGGAAATATAGGGACAACCTGTTGTAGCCAACCCTCTGTGATATGGGTATTTGACCCACTGTAACTCTGTTGTTTTATTTATATTTGTCCTCTTGGCACCCATGTATGGCACGACCATGCTTATTTTCTCTTTCAAAAACTTTGAAAAGCTTATCTCTGTGTAAGAATGGTTGCTCCACTTGTATTTCTAGTTTACTGTATTTTCTCTTGGCTGCCATGGAAGAAACCCTATCTCGGCCTTGCAATTTATTTTATGTGTTTATAAATATGGCATCTCCATTTGATATTGAAAGAGGAAATTTGATTGCTTTCAAAAAAAATTCTTTAAATGAGGAAAAACAATAAAAACCCATATGGTTTTGAGCTTCTGTGAGTATTTTGTAATTTGGCCCAAACCCTTGTTGTATTACATGAAGGCATTTGTTGTGTTGTTATTCACAGAGTAGAAACTTGGCCAAATGACATTGTGACACCATTCTTAATATTTGTACTTCTTACAATTTTCTATACTCTCCTTGCATATTCTTTATGAGTTAATGTCTTTTATCTAGCACTATTCATGCATTTTTATGCAACATTAAGAAAAGGTTGTTCTATGCATTTTTTCTCCTTTAAAGCATTTAAGATTGATATATCATCTTCATTTAATGCAACACTTGCATTTAGACATTAGTGAGTACTTGTGAATCACCTAATGCTTGTCATCTTCCATTTAAATGAGAATTTGAAGCTCTTACACATGCTTCCATTATTGAATAGTGTCTTATTGATGAGGCATTATGTATTCTTGTTCACTATCACCATCATGAGCATGTATACCGTCTATAATATTTGGAAACAGGATACATAAACAATACCCATGGCAGCAAGATACAATTAGCATGGAAATTTTAAATCTTCGAGTATGAAATGATACTCTTCAGTTGAATTGATTAAGCTCATTAAGTCTATTGTCCACCTGTAGCTTTCAAAACAGTATGTTACTTGATTGTTATGAGTGAACAATAGGCTTAATTGCTTTAATGACTAAAATTTTGTTTTACTCCTTCATGAATAGTTCAGATAAACATGATGATTGCATTCCTTCACTCAACCCCATTTGTAATGTTTAAGGGGCAGCATGCCGAGCTCTACCCTTGTGGGAGCCCGTTTTTCACCACATGCTTGGTCTTCATGAAATGATCAGCTACATGATTTTCCCTATACGTACACAAGGAAACAAACAATGTTAGCATAAAAATGTATTATTATGATGTGACATTACATTCTCAACTCTTGTTTTTGCACTTCTCTTTTAGCTGATTCCATGCATTCCAAGGAATAAATTATATTTCTATTAGTAGGGCATGTAGTATAGTTCATATCCTGAGCTCTTAATTAACCACTTTCTCAATCTTTTGCAAGTATAGTCAGGAACGAAAGTAGGATGGAGCAAGCTATAAACCATCAATTGAAGATTAAATACAAGCAATGACGGATATGTCCTATGTTATATGCTTCTTTCTTTCAATTGTATATTTCATTTCTTGCAATGAATGGTTTTAGCTATCTCCACGGCTTGTGTGGACTTTAAATTTCTCTTATGTTCCATTCTGAAAGAAATGCATTTGAAAATGCAAAGTTGTATAATAACTTTTATTTGCAAATAAATGAAATACTGTTATATGAAACGACATTACGAAATGAATGCAAAATACGGTTATCATTCGTGAATTCATTTTCTGTACTCCATTTATGCTACAACTTTTGAAATTCTCGTTCAGTGAAAACAATTGCAATTGCACTCAAAATTGAAACTCAATAACTATGATGCAAAGGCAACCTAAATAATGCAGAAAATAATTGAACTTTTCCATATTTTTTTTTTAAATCAATCAAACCAATCAGCTCTTCCAATTGAGTTGTAGTGAAAATTGGTAACAAGAAACATCATAAAGAACTTCTGAATTTATTGTTTTAATCTAACACTATTTTTTTCTTGTGCAAGTATAGGAAAACTCATGTTGCTGATTTTTTTTAAATATTTTATAGCATGTGGCATAAAATGGGCTCCCATAAGGGTTGAGCTCGGCATGTTTCCCCTCAAAATTTCATGGAGGGGTTGAGAAAAGAAACAATTCAGTGTTGCTCAAAAGAGATATGCATCTGAAGGAGTACATCAAGTTTCATAAGAGCTCAAGAAAGTGATCATCTAGGACAATCAAGTCTAAAGGTGCAATGAGTTGAAGATCATAGATGATCAATTACTCAAGTGAATCATCATTAAGTGCATCATCATGGAATGAGATAGTGAACAGGCATATATAATGCCTTGTTTACAAGTCATCAATAGCAACTGAAGCAATTTGAGAAGCTTCATAACACCTTCATCATGGTGTTGTATTTCAAAATATTCTATGCATAAATCAAAATTTCATGTCAACATTTGTTGTCTAGGAGATAAAAATGCATGAAGAGTACAAAGGAAGGGTTGTCTCCATCAAGAAACAGAGTGACAAGTGGCTGCAAGTAAAGTATGAAAGTCAATAAGTGAAGGAAAGGAACACTAATGAAATAAAATGCAACACACTAAGTGTTTAAGTTGAATGCAATGTGAAAATGCCTCTTTGATGACAATAGAATACAAGAAACTAAAGGTTGGTTTGAAAATAATTGATGCTACAAAATCTACCTCTTTGCATTGTCACATGAAACAGTGGTGAAAGTGAAAGCTTGAAGTGCATTTCTAAAGCATTCAGGTGCATCAGATAAGTGACAACCTACAGCAAAGTAACCTACAGGTGTGCCATGATGACTAAGTGCAGCTTTGCAAGATAAGTAAGTGAAATGAAACATTCATATATAATGCATTTGGGGAACAAAAGAAGCTTTCATATGTTTTCATTGAGTAAGAATGTGTACAATGGTTACTATAATTCATGTTCAACAGTGATTTAAAATTTGCATGAAATAGAAAACATGTTTTGATAAGTAACTAAGAGATATCAATTAAGTGGAGCTTCATTACATCTATGCACTTCAAGCAAATTGAAATCTAGAGATTGCTAACAGTGTGTGCATCATGAGAACAAACAAATAGAGCTATAGTAACATGTATCTGAACGGGAAATGAAATCACTATTTCCTTTCAATGAAGCTACAGTGACATCCATAGTCAATAAGAATGGAAAATAGAAAAGAAAAATATTTTTGCTCACTCCAGAATGTAAGCTTATGCTACAATGAGTTAGGGTTTCATAATGGAGACAAGTGAAAAATGCCCAGTTCAAGCTTTTAAGAGAGAATCCACACCGATTTACATTAAAATGCTTCAAAATGTAGAAGTAAAGGTATTTTGAGCTCATGAATGAATGCAAGAAAGCCCAGTTGAACTCTCATGGCCGCGGCCTGAGAGTATTTTTCTCTCACAAATGGTGATACCCATTTGGGGTATCGAGCTCTATTTTCAAATACTGAAAGAAAACAACCATGGATCAAGTTCATGCCTACATTGGAGCAGCATAAAATGAAAATAAGGGAGCTAATGGTCATGGCCATAATGGGTTTGTAAACCTAGAAAGTGAAACAAAATATTGCTTGTGCATATGTAGTGGAAAGTATGAGAAATGGAAGTGCATGGAAACCCTAGCTAGTGCTCCCATGGTCGTAGCTTGAGAGGTTGTTTCCTCTTCACAAAATAGCATACCCACTTGGGGTTTTGAGCTTAAATGAAAATACTAGAGATATGACAAGGTTTCAATCTTGTGAGCTCTCATAAAATGTAGTATGATATAGCTAATGGTCATGGCCATGAAGGGTCTTCAAGCCCTCAAAAATAAAACAAAATGCATAGTTTTCTCTAAGTTTATCTTCTTTGTAAATGTCATACATTTCTACGTCATGGGTCGAGCCCAGAAGCTTTCATTTTTGTAGGAATGGAGAATATACAAGCATGGTCACAACCTACACAATGAGAACTTATATTTCTTCCATAGAGCACCATTATTTTTGTGAGAAAAGCTCAAGCTAAGATTTTATTTAAAAGGGAAATGCTTTTAAAAATGGAGAGTTTACCATGGCTATAAGTGAGAAAACTAGTGCAAGCCCATAGCCAAAGCTCTTGAAGAATCTCGAACAAAATCTCTCATGGCAGCCACAATGAATGATAGAGAGGTCAACACAATAAAAATGCAATAACGCATCAAAACCACAGTGATAGTTGTGGCCTAGAGGCCCAATTTCCCTTCTAGAATGAAGTCAAAAGATATAAAATAGTGACAAACATCTTACCATCGAATGCAGAGGTGAATAAACTAGAGTAGCACTAAAAAATGGTGAAGAATCAAGCTCCAAGGCTCCAAACCCTAATGTCCATGGTGGCGCCCAGCAGACCTGTTGATGTGTTTTTTATGCACTTCTCAACACAGGCAGTGCGTAGGTGCACTACCTCTCTTGAAAGACAATCTTCCACAATCAAATTGCATAACACTATCCCAAGGTCTCTAATGTCAGGTCTTGACAATGCTTGGAATATCTCAGTTGTTTGATGTGATTTGCTGGAATCACAAGGCGGACTTACAGATGAGTTACAAAGCATGGGAAGTTGGGTCTTGAAGTGGAGTTCCTAAGATGGAGAAGTTGTTGTGTGTTTGTTGTAGGTTCAAACAACAGTCTTGAACTCCATTTTTATCATTGGATTTAGCTTTACAATGTGCAATGAACCTTTCCTAAGGTACTTATTAAAAAAAAGGAAAAAGGGCAGGGAAGAGAGAAGGTTCCTAGATCTGAAACTATGAATGAACAGTGATCATGGAGGCTGCTACAGTAGACAAACTCCCTAAAACTAAGTTTTGCTTGACCAAGAGAACCTAGAGCTACAAAAAACTAGTGCAATCTCCTAAGGTCTTCTGATTTTAAAATTGCGCATGCACATCATGAACATGCAATCAAACTAAGTTGCAGCAATGGAATAAAGAAGCCCAGGCTAACTTTACACAGCAGTTTTTCATCAACAAATGCTAAAAGTATGGGCTAAAATTTCATCAAATACCATAACAGCAATTTCCATTATCACTTCCATTGAAAAAACTAACACTAAAACTAACATGGAAGGTAGAACCATGCAAGCAAGATGAGCAAAATCAAAGAGAACATCCATAAAATCATGCAATGTTGTCTTCTATTGCTGCAAATTTTTTTTACACCAGCTCTCCAACCCTTACAAATGAGGGGCAAGCCCCTATTTATAGTTTTCCAAAGCCCAAATGAATGGCTAGGATTGAATTACATCGAATGGCCCAGATTCAATTACATTAGGGTTCACCTACCCCACAATATTCAACAATTTAAAAAACATCTTTGTATTTTCCCTATTTTATCATCTAGTGCCCACGTGCTGTAGCAGTTTTGTCATTTAGCTGATTGCCCTTTTCATTGTAGCAAAAACTGCCTGAAATCTACCTTCTTACTTGATGTGTCTGCAGTGTTCTTCCTTGGATCAAACGAGCCCGTCGATGATTGGCATCAATGGATTGGTCACTCCTGATTCGAGCAGACAGCTCCCTTATGCTTTCTTCAAGGCCACCCCTTGCATTTTTGTCTTTGACTCCTTGGCACAAGCCTTCTTCTAATGCTAGCTCTGTTGATGGGTGCTACAAGGAAAGGTGGGCATGAAACAAATGGTGACAGGAGCTATGCACATTCCTTGTTCAGCTTTCTAGATGGATCTCCTGACGGACCTACAGTAGGCTTCTTGAATCTTGCATACATGAAGTGTCGTAAGTGTTTTCATACACAAATTAAGGAAAACATTAGTCAAATCTTGCAAAATCCTTGTTAGATCCATCCATGCATCATCAAAAGATCATAATATTCATATTTGGAGCTTATTTGGACCATAAACATTAATGCGGGCCCAAGGGGGCGGATAGCAAATGAGGGACAACAAACCGGAAGGGAGGTTCTCAGACCCCACAAAACATAGCAAAACCGAGATTTTCAATTATACCACATGGGAAAAAGGGAAGGAAGAATGCCCAGAAAAACTTCCTCAAGATTGGACCCATTTCAAAAAAAGTGAAAGTTCAAAATGGCCACGGAGGGACGGAGTCCCGGAAACTGCCACGGAGGGGCCGGGCTCCAGGGGCCGGGTCACCGGGGGCCGACGGATGTTCAAAACAGCCACAGAGAGACAAAGTCCCAGAAACGGCCACGGAGGGGCAGAGTCCCAGAAACGGCCACGGAGGGGCCGAGCCGTTGGGGCTCCACGGATGTTCCAAAACGGCCACAGAGAGACGGAGTCCTCAAAAAGGCCACGGAGGGGCGGAGTCCCGGAAACGACCACGGAGGGGCCAGGCTCCAGCCCAGGCCGCCAGGGCTCCATGGATGTTCCAAAATAGCCAAAGGGAGACGAAGCTCTGAAACCACCGAAACTTAACCGAAACGTTGACGAAACCTTGGCAGTTCACTTAGGTACCTCAAACACATCCCAAATCCACCAAAAAGTTGGCCCCAAAGTCAAAAATGTGGAAACTGGACCAGCAGGGGCCCACGGATGTTTCTAAATAGCCAAAGAGGAAGGGAATTCCGGAGGGAAAGCTCTAAACCATCGAAACTTTATGGAACGTTAACGAAACTTTGGCAGTTCACTGAGGGACCCCAATGACATCCCAAATCCACCAAAAAGTTGGCCCCAAAGTCAAAAATGTGGAAACCGGAGCGACAGGGGTCCACGGATGTTTCCAAATAGCCAAAGAGGAAGGGAATTCCAGAGGGAAAGTTCTGAAACCATCAAAACTTAACGGAACGTTGACGAAACCTTGGCAGTTCATTTAAGCACCTCAAACAAATCCCAGATCCAAAAAAGGTTGCCCCCAAAGTCAAAAATGTGGAAACGGGAGCGACAGGGGTCCACGGATGTTTCCAAATAGCCAAGAGGAAGGGAATTATGGAGGGAAAGTTCTGAAACCATTGAAACTTAACAGAACGTTGACGAAACCTTGGCAGTTCATTTAAGCACCTCAAACACATCCCAGATCCAAAAAAGGTTGGCCCCAAAGTCAAAAATGTGGAAACCGGAGCGACAAGGGTCCACGGATGTTTCCAAACAACCAAAGAGGAAGGGAATTCCAAAGGGAAAGTTCTGAAACCATCGAAACTTAATGGAACATTGACAAAACCTTGGCAGTTCATTTAAGCACCTCAAACAAATCCCAGATCCAAAAAAGGTTGCCCCCAAAGTCAAAAATGTGGAAACGGGAGCGACAAGGGTCCACGGATGTTTGAAAATCAGCAGACCTTAGGAGATTGCACTGGTTTTGTGTAGCTATAGGTTCTCTTGGTCAAGCAAAACTTAGTTTTAGGGATTTTGTCTACTGTAGCAGCCTCCATGATCACTGTTCATTCGTAGTTTCAGATCCAGGAACCTTCTCTCTTCCCTGCCCTTTTTCCTTTTTTTTAATAAGTACCTTAGGAAAGGTTTATTGCACATTGTAAAGCTAAATCCAATGATAAAAATGGAGTTCAAGACTGTTGTTTGAACCTACAGCAAACGCACAACAACTTCTCCATCTTAGGAACTCCATTTCAAGACCCAACTTCCCATGCTTTGTAACTCATTTGTAAGTCCGCCTTGTGATTCCAGCAAATCACATCAAACAACTGAGATATTCCAAGCACTGTCAAGACCTGACATTAGAGACCTTGGGATAGTGCTCTGCAATTTGATTGTGGAAGATTGTCTTTCAAGAGAGGTAGTGCACCTACGCACTACCTGTGTTGAGAAGTGCATAAAAAACACATCAACAAGACCCTTTCTTCCTTCAACTTGGCCAATGAAAAATGATAGCCAAAATGTGTGTTTGAAATCGATTTTGTGGCTAGGGTTTTCCCTATGCCTAAGTCGAATGTGATTTTTATCACATTCTTTTATATCTCAAATGCTTTGTTAATACCTTAACTCATATGTTGCCTAGGCTGATACCCTTTACCTTAGCCTTTTCTTTGATTTTTATAAAAAATAAAAACTATGCTCATATGTGCCTTGTCCATTTTAAAAGAGCCTCTTAGGACCTTGGAGAAATTTTAATGCAATCAAGACAATGACCTTAAGCCCTTCAAAATTTGTATAAATCTTTAAAAAATTAGGGTTTCTTTCGGAGTTTGAGTCACTATATGTGGTAGGGGCCCTTAAATTTTTTATTTTTTTTATGGAAAAATCAGATTTATAGAGAGTCCCAATGTATTGGTTTGATTTTTTCAAGTATCAAAGTTTTATTTTTATTGCAAAAAATCAAATTCATCAAAACCAAATTGCAAAAATTGGAGTATTTGGAGATAAATGGAAAAATCATATGTGACAAAAAGGGGGTTTCTATTTTGTTTTGTAAAACTACAAGATTGTAAAACATTAATTAAGCAATATTTCTATAAATTGCTTAATTAAGTGTTATTTAAATGCAATTAAATAGTGCACTTTAGTTAACACCAAAACCTTTGATTTCTGAGTTGGAGTTCCTGGGTGGATTTGGAAAAGACTTAACAAATTGAACTTTCCATGTTCAGATTCCAACTGTTTGCACCTGATTTTGTGGGCTTATTGGATCAGCCCTTGGGAGATGGAAAGTTTCTATCCTTTTGGAGGTATTTTGGAGCAATTTAAACCACTATTTTCCAGGATTTTGTGTGAGCTCAAAAATTGAAGGGTTGTCATTCTAAGATGTAGATGGAGCTGATTTTTCTATTCTCACCATTGTTGTCACTTGATGCCTATAAGTTTGAGAAATTTTGAATTTCTCCGTGTTCAGAATTTTGTTTCTTGCTCTCACATGCATTACAGGGAGACTTGTAAACTCATTTGAATCATATTTTTGACATTTTACTCCTTCATTTTCAATAAAATAGTAGGCTTCTCCTTCCCATTTTTATTGTTCAGAGTTTATGATATCAATTGATGTTAACTATGATTCAAGAGTTGAATCCTCTTTATGTCTTGGTGTTGTGAATTTTGTTTCAGGAAGTCTTCTAGTTCAGGTTGCATTTTGTGTTCTATTAGTGAGCCTTTGTGCAAATTATTGATGAATTAGGAAGTTTCAGGGTGGGATTGTGAGATCAAAGTTTTCAAGGAGATTGTTGTGAGTACCAAGTTGTCAAGACTAGTGAATTCCTAGTTAATCATCTTAGGCTGCAGGATTTACTTTTTTAGTTTTCCTTCTCCCCTTTTCTCATGAAATTCTTAGATTAGATGGTTTACTAGAGGGAACAAGCCCACTCTAGAGATAAGCTCTCACTCATTGATTTACCCACAAATCAAAGAGTGTTTCCATGTTGCAACAGGATAGCCAAGCCTGTCTTGACTAAGGGTGCAGTCTTGATTGCCAACAGTAAGTTCAAAGGGATTGTTTGTAATGGATTTTGTCTCATATGGCCTTGAGAAAGGTTATGATTATTGTGATAGAGTAACGTGACTTCTTGGATAAAATTATAAAGGAGTTGAATCACTTGAGGTAAATGTGACTTTGGTTTTCTCCATGATTCTCTTGTGTTGTGATCTTGTCTTTACCATAAATTTTGTGTCACCTTTGGGAGAGTTGTGTTGAAATTTATAATGTTTGAACTCTCTAATTGACTCAAATCTAGGTAAAAGGGATGCTCTGTCTTTTTGGGGCAATGGTGATAATGGGGGATGAAAAGATGGGTGATGTGGGGAGTGATCTTTGTAAACATTTTGGGACAACACTTTTGACTTAAGAGTTTGGTGTTTGATATTAGGATAAAGGATGTTGATGAACTTGAGAATCTTTAGGGTAGACTTTTGACCTTCAAGATGAACTAGTTCAAAGATGATAACCAACTTAACTAAGTGCATGAAAAGGATACATTTCACATACAAAGTAGTTAAGTTAGGGTTTGGGTTTGATAGATGTTTAAGTCAAAAAGTGTTGGTGTATTTGAAATTTTAACAATGTTGGATGAAGTGAAGGGTGAAATTTTGGTGAAGGGGTGGATGAAGTGTTTGACCCAATGTTGACTTAAAGTGAACCTTTGTTTGATAAGACCAAGGTAGTGAGAAACATGATAGACCTCTAAATTTTTCAAATCCTAAACACCAAATGTTTTAGATAGGTTGATTATCCTAAAAAAAGACCTAGATTTTGACCCATAAAGAACATATACATGTCGAGATGTTTCCTTAGTGCACATTCAGAAAATTTTATTAACAACTTGTTTTTGTTTTTGTAGAGTGCTGAAATATGATTTTTTATTGCTTTTGAGCTCAGATGCCTAAGTTTGAAGTGATGGCCTATAGACCTAATTTTGGGGATTCTGATTTTGCGTGAGATCATTTAGAAAAGTTCAAGTTCATGGAAGAAAGGAACATATTTATTGCCACACAAGTGGTGGTAATATGGGCCTTCCAGCCTCAATATCGGTTTGTTCCTCTTCTTCATCTAAGATGTTTGTTGTGTTTCTCCACTGAGCGGGTGTTTCTTTTGTTTCAAAGGTGAAGCTTCTCAAACTACTAATGATATCGGTGTGTTCTTCGTTAATGAGTTAAAATTTTAGTTGAATGATAGCACCTTCAAGATCAGGTTGTTCAATGGGATAAATTGGTCTCCAAATAGTCATGTGGGGTTCAATTGTGTCAATTTATCTTGCTTAAGTGAATTTCTTTTACCACAAACACTTGTCTTGATTATGTTTTCAAGCTAAATGTTTATGTCAAAAATATCATAACTTTCACAATGTCCATTTTGTGATAATCATTCAAGGTTGAAGCAATAATTTCCTATGTTGTCTTTGGAAAATATGGATTGAGATATAAGTCAAGATATTTAGAAATCTCTAAGGATAGAAATCCTTAGGACAAGTAGTAAAATCAAGGCTATTTCAAAAGGTATCCATATTTAATCCAAAGTGTTTGAAATTTTGAGGAAGATAGTGAATGTTTGTTTGTAACATTTTGGAACCAAGCAATGTATTAAACTGACTCATAATCATTTACAATCCTAGGTTTGAAATGGCCATACTTATTGATTCCCCACTTGGATTTCTCCAAACACTAAGACATTGCGAACAGTTAGAGATTTGGCAACACTGGCTCCCCTCCATGTCACACACTTCTCGAGACCACCAAATATCAAAATCTTGAAGATCCTAAGATTCTAAGGATTTTTCTATTTCAACAATGAATAGTAAAAATGTGAGGTGGCTTCAGAATGACTATTCTTGCACCAACAAATATTAAGGATTTTTGGTAACTAAAAAATTTGGTTCTTGGTAACAAACTGAGAACACCCAACCATATACACACTCGCTTTTCCACTTAAGGCATGGTACTAGGTACAGTATGTTATATAGTCCAGGATAGAAGGTACTTTCTCACGATTTCCCAACCTTTATTATAGCCTGCTGGTAAACGTGCTTGCAAGAACTTTCCTATGAGTTTCCCATTGTGTGGTGTGTCTCATAGTAAGTCCTCTCTTAACGGTGACACAAAGCATAAAAGTGTACTTAAGTATTTCTCTTCACCCAAGATCACACGAAGTGGAAGGGGATTGGATACGTACTATAGGTACACACAAACAGCAAAGTACATGAAGTGTTTCTCTTCACCCAAGATCACATGAAGCACAAGGGGATTGGATACGTACTACAAGTGTGTCACAGCAAAGAGAACACTCATTCATTTTACCAAATAAATCTAAGATGAATTCATTTTATGCACCAAACAAAATGTTAAGTTGCCTTGTTTAATTTTAAAACCCAAAAGACAATGATAAAATGAGGATTCAATTGTAGTCTCGTTTGAGCATTCATTTTGAACCCAAATGAAATTTAGCGAGGTCCTAGAGCATAAAGTAAACACTATTAGAAATTGGATTATAATTACCCCAAAGTGCCAAATGCTTGTTACAATCATAAAATATTAAGATGAGAATGCTTCTTCACTCTAGCATTGTGTCATCCAACCTACAAAAACCTTTTTAGTCTAACAACCAAAACAATGTTAGAAGCATGTTAGTAATATGACGAATCAAAAAAATTAAAACACATAGTGAAAAATGATCATTAAATTTCTTACCAAAGTTGGGTGTTATTGTACATGATAGCATCGCTCTAGTGAACTAGTGCATTGCTCTATAGAAAAAAATAGTGAGCATGATAGTGTCACGATTTGGTCGAGTATCATCATTTTCAAATTTTGATACTTCTAAAAAGTATTAGTGTCGCCATTTTCAATCAACATCAGTGTATTTAATAGGCATCACTATTTCAGATTAAGATTGAGTCGCTATATGGAGATGCCTTGCAAAGTGAATCGCTGAAATTGAGTTGGGTGTTTCTCTATCTTGCAAAATTCAAAATGAACAGAATTTGAGATAGAAATTGATTAAATTTGATTGCTTTCCCTCCTTCTAGCGCCAAAATGTGACCGAGGATATTAGTATGGGCCAATTACGCTTGATCCATGAAGAATTAAAGCATATTCATGCCACTAATACTCAATCTTAAACAAGATCATTCAAATGAAAGATAAACTAAACATTTATTGAAATGAAGCATTCTAAACATGAAAACATTAAAATTTTTACTCTAACCCATCTAAAACTTATCCTGTTTTGGGAGTGGTGTCGTGTTGATGTGGAACAACAACCCTTTCCCAATCTCGTGATCAGTGAGCTTGTTTTAATCGATTCTATTGAAGAGAATTGATGAAACTATTGTGATATGTGGATGAGTACATGATTTATACTAAAATGAGTATGATACAAGAGTTACTACACCATGATTTTATGCTAAATGATTCAGATATGCAATTGCTAAGCTAATCTAAATGAGATTTAAACCAAAAATATTCAAACCCTCATTATCTAATTAGCTAAATGGATGCATGGAAGCTATTAATGGAAGCTAAGCTATTATGCAAATAATTTAAACTAAAATATGCTAAGTGTGTGCTAAATATGAGTGTGAGTGTGAGTTATTTCAACAACATAACTCTGATGTTAAAAAGATGGGTCCATTTGTCTCCAAATAGTGACCTATTTATAGGAAAGCAAATGAGAAATGGAGGTTTGAGATCAAAAAGGCTAATCAATAGTCAAGGATGGAGGAAATAGGAGGCATGGATCATGGATTCTCATCAATGGGTGAGAATGCATGATGAGATTTAATCAAGGGTTTGCATTCCTTCCAAACAAGCACACTTTTGACTTGTACAAGAGGTCAAAAGTTAACTTGCACAAGAAGTCACAAGTTAACTTGCATTTAAAGTTTTGTGAGAATATTCCCTTTTTCAAATGATTGGAGGAGAGAGAATATTCTTTGGAATATTCTTGTGTGTGAGGGAAAAGGATATTTAGTTAATTAAAACTAAATTAAATTGTGCAAAGGAGGAATATTCCTTTGCAAGTGGAGGAATTGGATTAATTAGATAATTGCTAATTAAACAAGGGTTTAATCGTGCAATTAGGAGAATCAGAAGAATAAAGTGATATTCATTAAATTAAATGATTTAATGAAAGGGGGAAAGGTGAAATGACATTTAATTAAATAACTTATGGTTATTTAATTAAATAAGAAGATTTAGGGAATTAAATTAAATAGTTTGATTTATCTAATTTAATGAGATGAAATGTTAGTGTGAAAGGGGATGAATTAACCTAATTAAATGAATTAGATTAATAGGTGCAAATAATGAAATTAATTAAATAGCTAGGCTAATTTAATCAATTAAGCGAAAAGATGATGGGTTTCAAGATGAAATGATGCTAGTATACTTGATTCGAGTGTATGATATAATTTGGGACATTTTTTAGTGTCTACAAATATAACTCAAACCCTAACCCAGCTAGGGTTAGCATTCAAAGAGATTTGATCAAGGAAATATCTATTATGAAATATGTGCCAAGAAGAGCTTAAAGAGAACAAGGTTTGCACACCATCCCCCCTGCCATAAATATTTTCCTGAAATTCATCCAAATCCCCCACAAAATCAAGGATATGATTATAGAGCTTATCAAAAGAAATAAAGTACCAGTAATGAATGAGTATGGCCACCACGAATCCACTTATAGGAGTCAGAAAAGGCATTAATGTTCTCCTTGAAGCCCCAAAAATCAAATCTAGGTGCTCAAAAAGTGATTCAAACATTAATGGAATCATCCAAAAAATATGCCAAATCTATCGAAAGGTCGAGGTGTCAGACCTGAAAAGAAACCTTTTCTTATGCATTAAATGGTCTAGACCCCCGAAAGAGCACATTATCGAGAATCAGGATTCGAGCTTGCCTCATACCACATGCTTAGAAGAAGGGATGAGAACAAGTTATAATTCAAAAATCAAAGGCAAGAGAGAAGGCTTACCTCCAAAAATTTGAGGTAAGAGAGAAGGCTTACCCCCGAAATCAGAAGTAAGGGTGAAGCCTTACCCCTGAAATCCAAAAACCTGATACTTATTCAATATTTTTGAAAAAGCTTTCAGGGAAAGGGTGGTTGGAAGAAAGGTTTACCTCCTAAAAAGGAAAGGAAAAAGGAATACTAAAAGCCCATAAGAAATAAACTTTCAAAAATTAGGAAGAGGCCTTACCTCTTACTTAAAGAAGGTAAGATGTAAGAGGGAAGCTTGAACCTTAAACCCCGAAATCGAAGGTAAGGGTCAAGGCTTACCCCCAAAATTTAAAAAATTCACACAGTCAAATTTTTGAAAAAATATTTTGAGGAAAAGGGAAAGAAGGTGAGAGGCTTAATAGGAGAAGGAGTGGGAGGAATAAATAAAAGAAACAAAGTGACAGAGAAGACATGTATAAAATCAAGCAACAACCCAAAAACTCAAAACCTCAAGACAGTCAATTTTAGTAACCTTCAATGAGAATTCATGCAAGATGGCCCATGTAGGATCTCTCAGATTGATTATCAATGATGGGTCATCTAAGGGTGGCATGAAATGTCAATAGATCCATTATACAAAGCTTCCAAAATATCAACACCAACATAGACTTTTGGGTTAAATCTATTTGAGGCCATATAAATAAGAATAAATAAATAAATCTAATAAATATTGAAGAATGGAGAGTTTCGTATGTCAAAAAAAAATATTGACAAAAGGAAAACCAATGAAAAAAAAGACACAAACCCTAGTAGAGTGTAACACAACCAACTTCAAAGTTTCATATACACATTATTCTTGGGTGGTGACCTTGTAGTTCTCTTTGTAATTTTTTCTACATTATCATCCTTTTTTTCTTAACCTATCGTTATAGTCCCCACATCTTGTACAATAACACTTTCAACATGACCTCTGCAACTTATTTTCATATTTCTTAGTTGGTACTCCTTTGAACTTGCAAGACAACCACATTAGTTAGAGCTTTAATGTCTTTGTTGGAATTTTTTGCTCTCTTTTACTATTTTTGTATCATTTCCTTGAGTTTATTGAAACATCTATTTGGTAGCTCATATTGAGCATGATGTCTATCTTGATCACATTGAAAGAATTCATCTTCTTTGCAAGAATAAAGATGGTCTATATTTCCATATTCATAATATTTAGGAATTCCATCTTCTTCTATGAATTATTTCTCTTCAACATATATTTTACCACTAGAACACTTGGTTGGGTCATGAGATAAGAAACATATATCACACCAAAATGAATATTCCTAAATATTAATGTGATCATTGCTCAAGGAATCATGTATGTGTCTCTCTTCATGTCCTTGACTTCCCTTTTTTAGAACTATTTACTTCTCATTTTCTTTGGATCTCTTAAGTCAATCATGGTTTTAGGTCCTATTTTGCAACCTTTGACATTCATTGAAATGTGTGGCAACATTGTTAGAAGGAATTCCCTTCTCATTTATAGCGACTTGGTACAAAATATCTTTCATGGCCCTCATTATCTTTTCAATATTTTCATCAATGGTGAGGGTTGTACCCATAGAATCTATAATTAATCTTAGTATTTTTACATTATCTCTCTTGAAACTCTTATTGGATGCTCTCATATTTATTTTAATATTTATTTCCATTATATATGCTTCCCTTAATATCTAGGAATTTTTATCCCATGGTCAATATCCCAATTTTATATCAAACAATGCACAACACAATATCAATCATATAGATTAATTTGGACTCATATGGGAGGAATTTTTATTACTATCATTACAAACCTACTATTAAAATTAGAAATAGTCTCATTTACCCCTTTATGTATTATTTTATTCTCATGGATTACAAATTTTAGATCAAATCTCTCTTTTTACTAAAATCTAAAACTATCATAAACCCATCCCATGAGAATATATGATTGTTTGAAAGACTCTTGTACCACTCTTTGGCATTCTCTTCTAGTGACTATATGAAGAGTTTCATCCTGACATCTTCATCTTTGATCTTATATTCATCTATAACATTGATGAACCATTCAAGTGATATTCAATAGTGATAGCATTATTACCTTAGAATTTTGGTGCATTTCCTCTAATCTCATTTAGTACAGGATTAGGATATCCTAGAATTTTGTAAAGTTCCTATGTGTATCCTTCCATATCTAAAGTTTTTAAAACTAGTATGAATCTTTGAGCTTGTATTCTAAGAGGGATTCTTATATTTTATCTAACATTTTGTTCTTAATCTTGTGCTTGCTAAATATGTTCTTTCTAATTTGGAATTTATTAAATATTATTTTTATTTCTTACTTTTTGTTGAGCAATATTTTGATTTTGGTTTAACTGTTGGGTATCTTGAGCAATTTTATCTTGTTGTAACATAATTTGTGCTTAAAGCTTATGTTATGTTTTTCTAATTTGATTAATAAAATCTACATTTTGATATAATTATATTTCCTTATGTGCAATCTCTACCTAAGTATTAGTATTAGCATCATGAAAAGGAGGATCTATTTATTATTCAATTCCATGTGTAGAGGTAGAAGAATTATGATGCAAAACTTCACTTAAAATTATTACATGAGGAGGGAATGGTGGATTCATGTCTACACCCTCAATATACATTTCATGAGATAAATTTTTATTTCATTATTGTCACATTTTAATCATTCCTAGGAATGCCAAAATCATATCCAGTATTCTCCTACTATTTCTAATCATATTATCAACTAAATTATTATATTTATATCAATATTTCTCTTAAATAATTGAATGCATCCCCTCTATCAAATATACCAACCATTTTAGAATTCAGAGGTTTGAGCATAGATGAATTATAGTAATTTATCACTCTCCATTTGATTTGTTGTTTCCTCATATCAGCTAAAACTTTCTCTTGTCCTCATTGATCTCTAGGTCTCCTTCCACTTTCCATTTATGAATTTATAATTAACAAAAGGTTCTATGTTTGATCTTAAAAAGAGTCACCACTCCCCAAAATTGAGAGATAAACCTTCCTTTACAAACAAATTTCTCCAAATATTAACCAAGGAATTTAACCTTCTTGGTTACTAATGGAACTTAATATTACCGGATTACAATGGTTTGTATAAGATGCACTAAAATTATTTAATCCCAAACAATAGTGCTATTTTTTGTTTCACATTTGTGTTTCCTAAATCCCTATGGTTGGATTATCTCTCAAGTGCAAGGGTTGTAAAAATTGGGAAGAGATTCATAGACCTATTATCAGGTTGGGTAACTAAGAACCAATTGTAGAGGTGGGTAAAACCTCCTTCAATTTTTGCTTTACTAAAACAAGGGAGCTTCCCTAAGTTTTTATAATAGATATCCTAAAAAAAAAAAACATGTACCTTGATCAAAACCATTTTGAATTGGCATTGTACCCATATTTCAGTTGTCACTTCTTATCTATATTTTGGTTTGTGATATAATTTCAAGCACCTTATTAGAGTAGATAATATACCATATGAAATGTCTAAAATATGAATTATGATAGCCCCTATTTATTTTTGCATATTTATACATGGTAGTGAATAAAACTAATTACAAAAAAAATTAAATGATGTTTAAATTAGGTAGTCTATCACCTATATCTAGTTAAAGGAAAAATTATTTTTAGTTCATAAAAAACATACAATAATTAAACTAATGGTGACACCTTAATGAATATATCACAAGAGATTATGTCTATTCAACTATACAAATAAACTAGGCTCTACACACACAAATGAATAGATAATAAATATTTTAAAAATATTAAATGAGCCTAGTTAAAATTTAAAAAACCATGAATTTACTTATACATTTCCTTTATTTCTTTAAAATATACCTTGCAAAAGACTTGCGAGGATGTTATAGACATATGATTTTCCAACTAATCAACAACACATATAGAAATACATACCATGCATAAGGAGACCCCAATCAACGTCAATTATTCCTTTAAAAATTAACTCTTTAGAGGTCATATAAATTTCATGACAAGTTTTGCATAAACCCAAATCATTACATCATAAAATTTTAATATCAAAAGTTGAAATATGGAACCCTAGGGTTTCCTAGAAAAATACATGTTTCCCTTTCTTGCTTTATCATTACTCCTTTATAAATATTTCATACTCCATTACAACAAAATTTTGGGTTCCTAAACCCTTCCTATAAACTTCATGCAAAGGGGGGACATGTAAAAATGTATGAAATCCCAAAATTATAGCAACTATGGAAAGATAGGCCATTATGCTATAGAGTGGTGGGTAGAAAAGAAAAGGAAGTGTCCATTTTTTGGAGATTATTCTCATGATATATTCAAATGTGATAAAGCACAACATTATTATCAAAATAGAACAATCAAGAAGTGATTAATTAGAAGACCATAAAGGAGCTAAGGTAATCAAAATAATACTACTGCAAGGAGTAAGAGGTTGTCAAAGAATGGATCAATGGTAATTTGATACATCAAATGAAGGATATTCCATTCAAGAACAAAAAATAAAAATTAATAAAAAAAGAAGTTTGAAACGAAGAAATTAAGGCTACAATACTAGCTAGACAAGGGATTGATACTGAGAAAAATAAACAAAGAGAACTTGAAGAAGTTAGTGAAGATTTAGGTCTGGAAGAAGAGGAATATGATTACTTCTAGCCAAGCAAACAACAACATGATAGAGTGGTCGAAAATGTGAAACAACACATTATACAACAAAAAAATGATGACATAGCCTATTTTCTTGAAGAAGTTATGATGCTAAAAAAATTGGCCTCTTTGGCCCAGAAAAAGGACCTCCTAGTCAAATTAAAACAACTAGGGAAGTATTAGAACAAACAAAAATAGCAACAATTCTATCAACTTACAAAATACCAAAACTAGAAGAATGGCCCTCTTTAATTATCGTACACCATAATAATAGCAAAGTTAAACATGTGATGGTAGATCTAGGAGCGAATTTGAACATTAGTCTGGAAACCACTTGGGAGAGACTAGATAGACCCAAGTTAGTCAAAACACCAATGAGCATTAGTTTGGTAGATGCTTCTAGTATGGATACCTTGGGAACATGGAAAAGTGTGGAAGTAAACTTCAAAGGAGTTAAGAAAATTGTATATTTTGAGGTTGTTGAGATGAAAGAGCCCTTTAACACTTTTAGAGCATTGATAGGATTGAGATGGTTTGTCAATTCTAATGGGATAGTAGGCTCAAGAAAGGAAGAGATATTTCTAGTGGATGGAAATAAGATAGTACATATTCCATAGGAGAAATGAAAGATATTAATTATGTAGAAGTGATGAAAGGAGAAAACCCAACATGAAACACAACTCTTAAAACTCATACATGCAACAAAAGAAATGCTAGAAATTAAATCAAATCTACTGGAAATGTCTCATACTCATCCTTCAACATCTCTTGAATTGTTACAATAACAAATCAACAATTAAGAACAATTGAAAACACATTCATTTTGCACTACAAATCTGATATAAAACTGATAAGAAGCAGCAAATAACAAATACACAAATAACTCCTTCAATCAATCTTATTTTACAAGATTTTGCTCCTACAATCTGTAACCTTCAATGGAAACCTCTGCTGCAATAAACCATGGATTCTCCAATCTATTTGCTACTGAAAATACCTCTTCAAACCTGAAAAAATATGTCCAAAATTTCCTCTATACAAAAGCTTTTCCCTCTAACCCGTCTCTCAAAAATTGCCTTCAAATTCCTCTTCAACAATTCTTTCATGAAAGTGGTTTCCAGATTCTTCTCACACCTTGTCATGAAATTAATTTCTCATGATTTATTTGGGCCTCTCCAATATGGAATGACCCATGATGTTTTTGCACATGAAAACCTTCAAAAAATAATTAAAAATCATTTATGACTCATTTCTAGTAGCCTTGTCAAAGATAGGATGTTGCAATTTTTATTCTCCGCCTTTAACTCCTGAAAAAGAAAAAAATCAAGGCAAGTCCTAGGCACCCACTTTTCCTATTCCCTATTTTTTAGGGATCAACATTAAGTGTTTTAAAACTCCTTATTCAATTCTCAATGCCTCATTATACCTTTTAAATATTTTTCAAATATTTTTTTTAAAACTACTTTACTTGCTTTTTTCACCCACTACCCAACTTTAATGTGCAAAGGAGATTGTATTCACAAGTTTAATTATTCAAAAATATATCATTTGTCTCCCCATCATTAAATTCAAACCAAAATCAAATTATTCAAAAATCCAAAAAATCTTAACCAAAAATTAACCTCTTTTTGTTTGATATAGGATTGCCAATTGTCATGGATGCTCGTGCATCAGACACCCACCATAGAAAAGAAATGTTTAAGGAGTGTGACTCATAAAAATTTGTAGATCATGTTCTTGTTCTTCATCCATCCTTCTTCCTTATCCACATGTTTCTTCTTCTTCACCCTACTCTGAAACTTCCTATCTATTCCTTCTTTCATCTTTCCTGTCTTTCTTCCCCTCAATAAATTCACCTCGTCATACCATGGTTCATATTTCCATCCCACTTTATCATTCTCAACACCTGCACAAAAATCAGCATTAAAGAATTCATGGAAATCAATGAATTCTATCTAAACATCTTTCTCACCTACTTCTCCTTCACCCTCTTCTTCTTCTATGTTAACAAAAATTGTCATACCTTGTTGTATTTCAGATTGTAACCTATTATTACTGTACCTTATCATCTCTCCTTCTTCAATTCCTTTCACCATTTAACCCTCAAAAAAATTAGCTTCATTAGCAACATTGACAAAATTTGATAAATCAACAATTACCTCTATTTTCTTTCCCTTGCCCACTGCTGCAACTTTTTCTCCTTCAAAGAGGCATGTATCAGTTACAACCTCTTTATTTTCATCATCTTCTTCTATAATTTCTCCTTGAAATAACTTATCTAATTTGCTTATCTCCTCTTTCAATAGGAGACTATCTTCTTCTTCATCATTCCCTTTGTCAAATCTAGGACTATCAAAATCCATTCTATGAATTGCTACAACATCATTCACAACTTCATCTACCTCTTTTTCATATAAATTTTCACTAACATATAATTAAATGATACCTCTTTTCCTATTGCACTATCCTTCTTTTTTTCACCATTTTCCTTGTCCTTGCTAAATCCTGCAAACAAATATTTTTAGATAAAACAAAATCTTTAAAATTACCATTAAATTTATGATCTATAGTGACTATTTTATCTTCTTTCTTGGCTCCATCCTTCCTTTATGCTTCTTTTCTTTTTGTTGTCATCTTTCAACATAAAATTCTTCTTCCCATATCTCTCTTCTCGTATTACCACTTTCTCCTTAATCATCTTTTCCAATACATCTACTTCAACCTGGATCTTTTCAAACTCTTCACGATACTTCATATTTTCTACTTCTTCCCAATAATATTCCCAAAAAAAAATTCTTATGGGCCTCCTCATGACCCATCCCATCCTCTCTAATATAGGCTGCCTCACGTCTGGGGATCTTTCTACAAACAAATCATGCACACCACCACAAGTCCTAGTTCAAACTACCTCACATTGACACTTCTTCCTACACACTCAGGAACTCCTGCTCTGATACCACTGATGAAAGTAGAAAAACCAACTTGAAACACAACTCTTAAAACTCATACATGCAACAAAAGAAATGCTAGAAATTAAATCAAATATGTTGGAAATGTCTCATACTCCTCATTCAACATCTCTTGAATTGTTACAATAGCAAAGCAAAAATTAAGAACAATTGAAAAAACATTCATTTTTAGCCATATGGGCTGATTAATTCCACTACAAATCTAATATAAAACTGATAAGAGGAAGCAAATAACAAATACACAAATAACTCCTTCAATCAATCTTCTTTTACAAGATTTTGCTCCTACAATCTGCAACCTTCAATGGAAACCTCTGCTGCAATAAACCATGTATTCTCCAATCCATTTGTTGTTGAAAATGCCTCTTCAAACCTGAAAAAACATTTCCAAACTTTCCTCTAGAGGAAATATTTTTCCTCTAACCTTTCTCTCAAAAATTTCCTTCAAATTCCTCTTCAACAATTCTTTGATGAAAGTGGTTTCTAGATTCTTCTCACACCCTGTCATGAAATTAATTTCTCATGATTTATTTGGGCCTCTCCAATATGGAACGACCCATGATGTTGCTTCACATGAAAACCTTCAAAAAATAATTAAAAATCATATAAAACTCATTTCTAGTAGCCTTGTCAAAGATAGGATGTTGTAGTTTTTATTCTCCACCTTTAACTCCTGACAAAGCAAAAAATCAAGGCAAGTCCTGGGCACCCACTTTCCCCATTCCCTAATTTTTAGGGATCAACATTAAGTGTTTTAAAACTCCTTATTCAATTCTCAGCACCTCACAATACCTTTTAAATTTTTTTCAAATTTTTTTATTTTCTAAAAACTACTTTTCTTGCTTTTTTCACCCACTAGCCAACTTCAATGTGCAAAGGCGATTTTATTGACAAGTTTAATTATTCAAAAATATATAATTTTTCCCCCCATCATGAAATTTAAACCAAAATAAAAATATTCAAAAATCCAAAAATTAACCTCTTTTTGTTTGATACAGGATTGCCAATTGTCATGGATGCTCCTGCATCGAGAAGAAATTGAACAAGAAAGAGAGGGGGGAGATCTAAGAATTATATATTTTATCTCAATACTTCATACCTAAAAAGAAGAAGAAGAAGACTCCAAAATCTCCAAAGAAATTCAATTGGATAGTGATAATGATAGTAGTGATAGTGAGGAATTTTTAGATGCATGGATGCAAGGAAAATAGGAATTAACTTCTCAGAAGTTTTATGGGTTCTGAAAAGCATTTATGATACACATAAAATACATAAACCCTCTACAAACTACCACAAGTATGGAAAAATACCACAAAATCCAAAAATCAACGAGACCACCTACCAAGAATCATATACCCATACCCCAACCACAAAGGCCAACAGGATCATCACACCAAAAATCAGTGACCACCAAAAAAACTAGTTATACCAAAGACATAAGCATACAAATAGAAAATCAATAATACATAGGAGGAAAAATAATTATAAGGCCATCACAAATTGGACATTCAGTTTAAACCACAGGCAAGCACTAGATAGGCCTGAGTTTGAACATAAAATTCCTCAACCTAACCCTAAAGATATAAAACAAGGGATTGGAAAATAATAGTATACAATTAGACTAACCTAACATGATCACGAAGTTAGAATAGAATGCACTATACTCTATCATACACCAAAATTAGGGAATAACTTGTTGATAAAAATGATCCATAGGAAATAATGGTAAAAAAACCACGAGAAGATGAGAAAACGGCTACAACATTTAATACACTTACCTAATATAAATCTATAAATGCATTCAATCTTTCACTTTCACTCATTTCTTATCATTCTCTTGCAACTCCCATGCACTAAAAATACTCCATGCCATACCCTAAGAAAAATATCATTCCATTGCAAATTATTAGCTTCTAAATATGGCTACACTTACTCTTGTTGAAATTTCTCAAAATCCTAGGCCTAAATACAAGTGATTTTCATACAAGGAAATGGAGATCGGCCTAGTAGGTGCATTCTCAAAAGTACCCGCAGACATCATTTACATAGAAGATATTTAGAATTTTATTCATGCACCCCTATAGAAATACATCACACCAAGTTCGATACTTTGATGCATACCCTACTATAACTACACACAAAAAAAAACCTACCCCAATACCAAAACATATCAAAGAAAATATTGGATATATGGAAATAGTTTTCAGGCTTCACTATATAAGAAGAATACGTTTATATCATACTCAATCAGTTTCATGACGAATACCTCTACATGGACCAAACCTATCATTTAATAAAGGATTTAATCAAGGTCGTAATCAGCTTGTGGGTACAAGGAGAAGTACCACCAAAGAAAGCTATTAAGAATGCAGAGGTTAAAAATTTAATAGGAGAAACTTACAATAAAAGAAGCCTTGATGTCACAAAGATAACAAATCTAGAAATCAAGTATGCCACCATGGGCATCACTTACAAGGTGTACTATTAAAATCAAAAGGACTAAGCAACTACCACCACCATTCATGCAGCTCACTAGATGGTGATAGAAGAAAAAGATATTGACCTATGTGAGTTCTTGTGAAAAGAGCTATTGGAAAACATTCAATGCACAAAGCAATCACATTATCAATTTAGGTATGGGACCTTGCTAATATTCATCACCTTTTATTTTGTGCAAGAACTATTGACCTTTGTAGGAAAATTTTGGGACACTACCTAGTCGATTGCAACCCAAATTTAGGACCATGTCAAGAAATTTCAAGACACAACATCATACACATCTACCTATTGTGGTTTCTTCAAATCTATCCAACAAAAGCTACAGGTGAGGGATCGCATATCTTAGAAGGTGGTTCACATATACATAAAGGATATTTCCTTCCTCGTCGACAAAGACTATACTTTTATGGAGAAAATTAAACCTAGGACATCATGGATAAGAAATATTCTATATGAGATGACAAATGCAGAGATCCGCTCATATTCCTCCACACTCCTTAGTCTCCCTAAGGACCCACAAGCTAAAAAATTCACTGCTTATCGGGAGTAAATGGAAAATTCAGTGAAAATAAATTTGAAGAGCACTTAGAAAAGAATTGAGAAAAGTTACATGAAAATTAGGGGCTACCTAAGCAAGAGATAGAGGAATAAAGCACATCTACTCCATGGAGATACGACATAATCCACATAGGAACTCCTCCCATAGAGCCCATGTAAGGAGAAACTAGCATACCAAGAAAGAGAAGACTCCCTACCACACCTCTCAGGATAGAACAATCAAAGGAAGAGGCATTAGAGACTCTTGTATAGATGAGTGCAAAGAAAAAATAGAATGGAGGAAGGAAAAAACACAAAGGGAAGTCTCCTCACAAGTAGTGGATGTAGAAAAAATCACACCAAAGGACACCTCCACTCCCAAAAGTTTCATTGTTGGTGGATGAAGTTAATCTATACAATGGCCTATTTCATAAGGAAGTCTTGGATATGACACTAAAAAATACACCAATATGGTGATTCCAAATAAATTTATCATGAAAATGGAATCAATAAGATATATGATAGCATCCAACATAACATTGGAGGATCTATTGACCACTTTTCAAACTCCCTGACCACCACACTAAAGAAGATAAGGGATAAAGTAGCTAAAGAAGAGAAGAGACTAAAAGACTTGGCTATTGGGGAAATAGCCCCTACAATTACACCTCCACAATAGCATAGGATAATGGAGATATAGATCAAGGAGCTCCAATCTAAACAAAGGCTAGACAAACCAATAATGGAAAATCCAAATATTACCCAAACAGTCCAAGTAGAGATAAAGGAAGCCACGGAGAAAGAATATCAATAGTTGTGAGAGGATGATGCAAAACATAAAGCGGTTTCATTAGAACAACAACAATCTTCACAGCCTCCACAATCAAAAACACCTTCATCCTTTGTAAATTTCTCTATGTCATCCATTAAGGACTTCTTGGTGAGACAAAAGCAAATTCAACTAGTGGCATCTCTATAGCTACTTCAAATTCGATTGGTGGGATCATCGGTGGACATTGGGAGAAACTCACCTTTGCATAAATTCCAATTAGGAGATATCCTATGACAAATTGCAAGAGATGAGTTCTTGAAACATCATGTGGAAAGCTTTGATCAATTAAAGGAGATGGTAAATGATATACAAATAAAATACCCTCAACTATAAGGGGACTCATCCCAACCCTTGGCGGCACAACTAAAAATTTTGATCGATGGGGTGATTAGGGATACCTAATTATAGAAGAAGACTATGAGACAACAAATTCAAGTAGAGTTCTAGAAGATAAAAATAGATGAAGAAAGAAAGAAATGTGCTACCACACATTTTGTCCTAGAGTCATAGATCAAAACATTGAAAAGTAAAAAAGGGGACCTAATGCCCTATACCAATTTTATCTAAAATGGAAAACAATAATATTTATAATCAAGGCACAAATAGATCAATTCAAAATACAAATACTTCAAAGAGCAACAACTTATGATTCCCTACAAGATATGGTGGCCAATTCTATGTGGAAATAGAATAACTACATGGGCAATTTCAACAACTTCAAGATAAGAGGGATAAAAGAAGACTTATATTTCATCAACTCAAAAAGGTAGTAAGTTTAAGTTTAACACACATCACCAAATTCCTTAGAGAAGCACACCAAGTAGCACAAAAAATATAAATCCCAAATACACTTTTGGAGGCAGAGCGGATGCTACTACAAATTCAAGTCCAAACCTCGCAACTACAACTAGTCAAAACTTAGTGGGAGAACACTTTTTCCAAGTCAAAGGAGATATATAAGGAGATTCTCCTCACATAGTAGATTTGACTTGAGGACAAGCCAATGTTTTGAAAGGGGGGATGATGTCGCTAGGAAAGTACAAATAGTTCAGACATTTCCAAGAAAATCATACCACATATTGCCACAAAGAGTTTGTGGAGCATAAGATTCAAGAGATACCATCTAGGGTAGGGATAGGATAGATGGGTCACATCCCATCCCATAGATATATGTATATATAAAGATATGTATAATAGAGTAGGAGGGAAGTAAGTAGAAGGAAGAAAAAAGAAGATAAGAGATAGATAAAAGCATGCAGTAGAATATGTATAGAGTATTAGGGAAGATATATGATAAATATATGATGTAAAAGAAGATATAAGGAGATGTGAATGTACTCAATTGATATTAATAATATATTAATATCAAAATTTTATCTACATTGTGTTGTCTGATATTTTGTTATATATGGTTAACTAGTTGATCTTCTATCTTAATCAAACTATTTCTCCTTGTATATGAGTGAGTCTGAGGTATAAAATACAACACTCAGAAAGTACTTGGGGCTCAGAACTTTGGTCTATGTTCCCTAGTTTTCTCACTAACACCTAATATACCATAAAAAAATGCAACTAATAAGTGTTTGATCATAACCAATAGATATAAATATTTATGAATGGTATGGATGAGTTTGAAGACAAATTGATTGATTGGAAACTAATGATAGAGAGAAAGCAGGAAACATACTATGTTTGGGGATGACTTAGTACATTTGAAGACAAATAATATTCCAAAAGGGTTGGCTTCTTAGAAAATATGTTCAATAGTAAATACTGAGCTACAATAACAAGGAAAAATTATCTCATGAAGATGATGTTGAGGATGTGAACCAGGGAACACACAAGAACCCAAAGATTGTTTACATTGAGAAAAGACCTAAACCTAATGAGAAGAAAATAATGATCACATTGTTGTGAAAATTCAAAAAATGGTTTGCTTGGTCATACGAGGATCTTCAAGATTATAAGGAGGGTTTGTTTCAGCACACTATTCCACTTGAACTAGATGACAAACCTTTTAGAAAGAAACTAAAATGTTGGGGAAATTTTCCTTTAAAGGAATAAAGGGTATTTACTCTATTTATCCCTCTCCCAAATGGTATTTCATTAGGAAAGAGATCACAAGGAGTAGAGATTGGCTTTCAACCTAAAAAGTGAGTCAATCGGACCCGGATCTCAGTCCTTAAGATAATGGGACAAATTTGAAACCAAATTAAAATGATATTCAATGCTTTAACTAAATGAACTATAATACCTAGAATATGAAATGCAAATTCCTGAAAGTATAGAAATAGAAACCATAGTTTGCAGGTAGATCTGAAAAGAGTAAGCACACATGTACCAATCACCAAAATTAGGTTTTGAGATCTGTTGAAGGATGGGTTTAGCCTAGGGAAAATGGGTCCTGGGTAGGTCTTCTAAAAATTCTTTTTGTAGTCCTTTGAGGGAGGATCTTAGCTTCTATTTTACATAGGTTCCACTATCAGACAACTAGAAATAAATTTTGAATCTAAGCTTGTCTGACTTGATAATAATGAATGCAACAAATGTAAGATTATTAAATTTCTCTTCAAGATGTTCAATCCTTCTTCAACCTAAAATCTACACATTCAAAGAGGGAAAATTTGTTTTGTTTGAATGGGGGTTTTCCATACTCAAACCCCATGTTTGGTAATTAAACCTTCATATAAGAATAATGAAAATGGAAAAGGAAAAGGAAATGATGAATGAACACTTGCTACAACTCACCAAAAATTCAAAGGATCCCCTTAGAGGACTGAAGACAAACACATCACTCCAAGGACTTGATCTTGATTTTCTTGATTGATTTGGACATTTGAAAATGCTTGGATGTTTTTAGGATCAACAATGCATATTAGCCTGAACACAAGATGACATGAACATGCATAAGCTTGAACATGATGTTAGGACCTTGATTGCTACAACAAATGACTAATAAATATGCTCTTGAATGCTCTTGACAATAATATTTTCTCATATGAAGTCTTCAAAAAGGTGTGTTAGGTTTGAATTGATAAAAAGAGTATGTATTTATAGGTTTTTATCTAATTTCTCAAAAATTAGATTCCAAAAGCTAACAATTACATATGAAAATTGAGTCATTAAAATACTACCAAAATCATATTTAAAAATGGGTCCTTGGACTTGAAGGGGACCCATTCACCCTTGGACGAATGGCTCTTGGCCTAAAAATCTAGGACACTCATTCTTCAATGTGATTAAAATATTGATTGCATTAATTAAATGTTGATTTCCCTTTCATAAAATGGGAATAATAAGCCTTTGGAATACATAATTTGGCAAATCAGAAGTGTAATTAAGTCCAATTAATTAAGGGACCCAAATAAACTATGAAATTGTAAAGATATACAATTTCCTACACTACATTTAGCCCCCACTTTAGTGAGAGTATAAACCCATGCTCAGACTCACACTAAAGTAAACAAATATGTGTCAAGAGAGGTACAAGTGTATAGATTTTAGAAAGATAGGATGACAAATATCAAGGAGGATGATCAAACCCCCAAGATCCAAGATCCCATGACAAACCAATATAAGGCCAAAGTGACACATAAGATGTCCTGGTAATATGATTGTCATTGATGTCAAAGGATATCTAAGTGATATTTTATGGGGGAGATTGTCGAATCATTGATGTCAAAAAGGGCATCATAAGGATGTCAAAAAGGAATATTGTTAGCATCATTGAAGCAAGTCTTGAAGAGTTTCAAAAGTTTGAGAATCGAGCATCATACTTACCTTATATCGCTTGCTATAAAAGGAAGGAGTTAGACTGATTGTGCTAAGTCTGATCGAGTTTCAGACTTTAGGCTTAAGAAGTACATTATACTGTAGGTTTTTAGACTTTGGCCATATCTCATACTGAATGCATAAAGAAAAGATAGAAAATGGGAATTTTGAAAGGTTTCAAACATCAAGCATAGGTAAGGAGGGTTATGCCTTATCTTGTTGGGTGTTAGAGGTCGATGTTAAGGCTTACACCTTAACATAAAGTTAAGAAAGAATTGAATAATAGTAAAATGGGAGCTTTATAACCTACGTCATAGAACACCACTTTTCTCCTATTATCATTCAATAATGTCCTAGGATTCCTAATTGGATTGGCTATCAACCTCATAAGGTGAATCAATTCTCAACAACGAGGACCTAGGAGGGGGTTCTTTAAGCTCTAAGGGGTTCACCACCAAGCAAATGCTTGGAAAAGACAAATAAACATTCAACTTACAAAATATAACAATACAATCCAAATAATGAGTGTAAATGATGAAATTAAGCTACACCAAGTTAGGGTATGTGTACCTGGGAAGTCTAGAAATGCAACAAGGATTCTGGAAATGCAAAAATATTGTCAGAAAGTGCCATGGAGGACTAAGACTCCCTTACTATTGTCTTAGTCACATTGTTGTTTTTTGAGGTAGATGTGGAATCTTCAGATGCTAGATCAGGATCTGAAGGAACCTCTGCAAAATATGCCTGGCAAGACTAAGATGCCCAAGGTGGTGTATTGTTCCCACTCTGAATTTGTAAAAACTTTGAATGTGATCCCAAGCTCTAAGGTCTGCACTTGCTTTTTCTCAGATCTGAAGTCCTAAATCCTCTAGGTCTGGCCTGTAGGTGAGTTTCTGTGAAGATGACAACTTTGCAATGCAACTTTACAACTTTGAAAACTTTACACGTTAAAGGATTTCAAGTCTTCAACCTAGATTTGCAAATACAAACACACAAGAGAGGAAAAACTTGTTGATTTTTTGTAAATGGGGGCTTTCCTTTGTCAAACCCCTTGTTGGTAACTAAACCAAATGATGAAATGAAGCATGAAATATGAAATATGTAAATGATATCACCTTGGATGATGTCTTGTGAAACAAATCTACAATATACCATGTAGTTTCCATGAAGAATGTAGATCTTGGATCCTTGGATATGATATGAACAATGGTTGTAAATCGATCTTCAATGCTACATCAACAATCTTGGCTCAACAACATGAATGGATGCACTAAACACTTGACATGATGCTTGAATATTGATGATGGCTCTAAATACTTGACAAATTGCTCTTGAATGCATAAACTTGCTTTAGGAATTAATACTTGAATGCTTTTTATCTTGCTTATAGGAAAATGAGAGAAATAACCTTGTATTTATACTTACTTATGCTTAATATCTCGAAATTACACCACACCAAGCTGATATATGAATTCATTAATTAAAGGAGGCTAAATCCTACCAAGATTTGAAGTTAAATCCAAAAAATAAGCCAAGGAGGACTAAGACTCCCTAGGTGGCATCTTAGTCCCAAGGTTCAATTCTCGGGGCATAGACTCCAAAAAGGGACCTTTTCATGTACATTCAAAATCAGGGTCCCAAGACCTATGGAGGAAAAAGATGCCCTAGGTGGCATTTTAGTCCCACTCCACAAATCAGGGACACACAGACATAATCATTAAATGATCAATTTGTTTGATATTTTTTGGGATTTTCCATAAAAATATATAGTTTATTAGGCTTGTGGATGAAAAATAGGACCATTTAAGCCTTAAAGAAGCATAAATAAAGCAAGGAGGGCCCAAACAAGTGCGAAAATGCAAGGGTTTTCATTTTACTATACTACATTTAGCCCCCACTTTAGTGAGATGATGAACTTACTTCAAACTCACACTAAAGTAGCCAACCACACAATCAAGAGGGGTTCAAATGTACCAACATTAGTAAGATAGGATTTCAACGATCAAGAGGGATGATCAAGCCCCTAGGATCAAGATCCTATAAAAAACCAACATAGGAACAAAGGAACATGTTGGCAAGAGACACTACACAAGTCATCTGGTGTTGTCATTGATGGAAACCCTAGTCAGTGATTTGATCCACACTTCAGTATTTGCTCATACCTTAAGTCAGATTGAAGATAAGTGTTAACTGTCAAAACTAGAACAAAGCATCCAACAAATTTGTGTATATTGATTCATATCTTATTTCTTGTTATCATTGTTGTGGATCTCAGGGAAGGTCTTTTGATGTATGATCTTTCTTATCCTTGAATCATAGAGCCTCAAATTGACTGGTGTACAAGTTAGAAGATCTGGTTTGTTGATTTTATGTTTAACAGTGCAAAAAGGATGACTTGATGAATGTAGCGTGTTGCAGATGTTCGAGGAATAATTGTTTTAGGTGTTTTTTGTTCGATCATGTTGTTTTGGGTCATTGCTATGTTGTGGCTGACATTGGTTGGTGTGCATTGAAAATTATTTGTGGATTGAGCTAACAATTTGTACATGTTTTATATTTTGTTGAATCTGACATGTATTTGATGTAATCTCTTGACATGGATATATATTAGTGATTGATCATATAATTTTGGTGTGTGTTGCGATGTGTTGTAAAATTCAGAAGGATTGTAGAGTGATTATGCATAGTTTCACTTGTGCAGAAAAACAATTGTGATCTAAATTAAAGCAGCAGAGTTTAAAGAGTAATATCAGACAGAGCATGAAGAATGTTGTAAATGTGCTTAACTAGAACTATAATCAGGCATTAGCAAATGCTATTTTGTCAATTCAAATCTTTTGGATGTAATCCAAATGCTTTGTAAGATAGTGAGCTCTAGGCAGTGTGCCTAAATGCATGTACATTCCCCATTTGTAAACACTTATTTTGAGTATACTGATATTGTGGATTGACCTCCATTGTGGTTTTTCCCCTAATAGGGTTTCCACATAAGAAAATCCTTGTGTTATGGTGTTGTGGTTGATTGCTTTGTGTTCTTGCATCTTTATTTTTCTTTAATGCTATAAGTGGTTTAAGGATTAGGTTAATAAAGTTAAATTTTGTATAACACTAATTCACCCCCCCTCTCAGTGTTCCTTGATTCCAAAAATTGGTATCAAAGTGTAGTTTTTTAGAAGAAATTTAATAGCTTGGGGAAGATCCGGGAAAGTAATTCAATAGATTCTAGCAGTCTTCAACATCAACTTTCGGTGGCCCTAGATGATCTTGATCAGTCCAAATCTGAAGTCTAGGAATTTCAAGCAAGCCTCATGAATACTGAGAAATTCATTCAATCATTGAAAGATAAAATCAATGAGTCTAGGGAAAAGAGAAAGGAAGTCTGTGATTAGCTTAAGCAGAAAGAAAGTAACAGCATGGAAGATGAACATCTAAGTCAAGCCTTGAAGGAAAAGACAGAAGAATGTGAAAATATTACCAGAGATAATGTTGTCCTAAAGCATGAGATGGAATCTATTGTGATGAGGATGACCAAGGAGATTGAAGACAGAAAGAAGAATGAAGAAAATCTTGCTCAATCCTTGAAAGAAAAATCTGATGAATGTAGCCAAATTATTGATGGACTCAATCAGTTGGAGCTTGAATTTGAACAATCCAAAAACAATGAAGAAGAGCTTGAAAAGTAGATTGTTATTCTCAAAGATGAACTTCCTACTACAAATGAATACAAGGAGAAGTTCAAGACTATCTCAACAAAGCTTGATGAATTGATTCAAAATTAGAGGATTGGAAGTGACAAGCGAGGTCTTGGATATGAGAAAGGAGAAAGCTCCGGATCTTTTCAAATGAGATTTAGGCAAGGAAATCAAATGAACAAAGCTAGAAGGTATCTAGTAAGACAACGTAATGCTCAAAATTTCAATGGATATTGTTTTGTTTGCAATAAATTTGGTCATATGGTTGCTCAATGTAGAAGTAGAATGAATCCAAGCGATCCATCATTCTCAGGTCAATGTTTCAATTGCAATAAGTATGGTCATAAGTCAATTGCATTTAGAAATATGATGAACAATTCTTTCAATAGAAATGCTAGATGTTATTGCTTCAATAGATTTGGCCATATTGCTAACCAGTGCAGATCAAGAGAAAATCAATGGAATAACTGGTCTGGACAAAGAAATTTGGTGTGCTACAATTGCAAAAAATCTAGTCACATTGCAAGATTTTGTAGAAGTGGGAAGGGTAAGGTAAACAAAGGGGAAAATGTGTAGAAGGATGATAAGGGAAAAGGAAAAGTTTTTACTAATGAGATCGGGAAGGAAATGAAGAAGACATGGGTGAAGAAGAGTGCTCTTGATGTAGGAAATGAGTCAACACCAAAATCTCGTACTGGTAATTCCTCCAAGAATTAGTTTAAGGCCTCTGCCCTAGGGGGAGCTCTCAAGAAAATATTTTACCCCCTATTGGTAGTCAGTACCAGAATGTGGAAAATTTCAATAGTTGCATTGATGATCTACAAATTTTTTGGGAACTCTTATGGAGGAAAATTATGCAAAACTGAAGGTCCATAGAAGAATTCTCTTTCACAGTCTGTGAGAACAGAGTATCCAGAAGACCTATGGAAAAATCATTTATTGCGACAAAAATTTAGGTGTGTGAATGATAAAAGGTTGCTTCTATTCTTCATTTGTCACATTGCATTTCAAGAAGAAGAAGGTTGGAGAGCTCTATAGTGAATCCTTGGTGAGATACAAGTTTGAAGGAAATTCAACAATTAAACCCTAATCTGGTGAAAGGTATTTATCTACAAACTTGTGAACTTGAAATTTCTGGAAATGGCTGCTCCATTGGTAGTTGATAACAAGGATAGACCTCGTCTGAAATTCAAATGGCACCCATTCAAATCCATCGAAACAGAACCATTAGGTGCATTTTCTTTGGTTTTGTATGGTGTTTTGCATATTGAAGATATTAGGGCATACATTCATGCAAATGTTGGAAAGTTAGGAAGCTCCAAGTTAAATTTGTATGCAAATCACATTGTGGGAGAATATCTCTGCATAAAACCTAAATTTAAAACTTTGGAGGAGAAGAAGTTCATTCAAATTGTGAAGTTTCCCGTGTTCGAAGAAAATGAATGGGTTTGGTACATATTGAGTCGAGTGCATGCTGATTTTATGTGGTTAATTCAGCCTTTCAAGATCACAAAAGAAGTTATAAGGATTGTTACTAGTCTAAATTCATCCGGTGGGTTGTCGACATTGAAATATGTGAAGAACCAAACAGTTACTGAGGCAACCGGTTCAGTGTTTGACAAAAGAGCCATGACAATACATGACATCATCGAAGTGGATGTAATATTTTCCTCTATGTTTATTGGATACAAAATCTATCACTCCAGTCAGGATAACTCTATATCTGATACTGTAATCTATGCAGCTTATCAGATGGTCAAGGAAAATGCAGAGTATGAGCTATGTGAGTTACTCTGGGGCCAACTAATTGAAAATCTTGGAAAAATCAAGAAGGATAAGAAGAACTCTTTGAAGTATGGCAATCTTCTGTTATGTTTGTTCTTCTACTTCATGAATGAATTTCCAGGAGTTGGAAAAGTGTAATGGCAAGGTGATAAACCGGTAGTTGTTCAAATCAGAGACATCTTGTACAGAATTGGTGATAGCAAAGTGAGGAAAACTACTATCTGGGGTTATTTCAAAAGTTTTTAGAGTGAAATGCAAGCTAGGGAAAGGATTCCTACATATATTATGGAAAATAACAAGGACACCATTTGCTTCATGGTTGACATTGATCAATGCTTGATGGAAGTTGCAGAACCCAGAAAAGTTTGGATAATGCCTATGGGTTATGAGGTTAAAGAACACATTTTGGAGTTGTATGCTCAACACTTGTTGAGTAAACCTCAAGATCTAACAGAAGAAAGGTTTGGTACCTTTGAAGAGAATGATATGCAAGTGCATGAACAACTAAAGAAGCCTATGATAGTTCGGAAGGTGAGAAAGGAAGTTGAAGCTTTTGCAGAAAGAATGGGCATATCAGCTAAAGCAGTGAGGGAAGCTAGGAGGAAAAGAGAACAAGCTGAAGAAGGAGAGCCTACTAGAACTGAGTCTGCTAGTCTGGCAGCATCCTCTACCAGATCTAGATCTACAAGGAGCTTTGCACTCACATCTGGTCCTGCAAATAAATCAAGCCCTGCAAAAGCTCAAGTCAAGACATCTGGGAGAGAAGGAAAGAGGAAGAAGGATAAAAGCACAAGAGTCTATGTTGCAGGTGAAGAGGATGAGGAAATTGAATCTAATGAAGAGGTAAGATAAATTAAGAAAAAGGGCACAAAAGCATCAAAAGTCTCTAAGTACAAGCCCTCTAGTGAAGAGAAAGCAAAGAAAAAGATGAAAAATGATAAATCAGGTATGTCTGTAGAGGAAGTGGAAAAATCTTTAATTAAGGATGGCAATCTTAGACCACTTTCTGAATGGTATGACACTTTTGATAGTGTCGGTCAAAGAATTCTTGAAGAAGCTACAATAAAGTATTTGAATACTTTTAATATGACCCTCATATAAATAATGTCAGACTTACCTAAAGCGCTATATGAAGTTTTAGAAATGACAAGAGTTAATGCAAGAAATGAAGAAGAACAAATGAGAGAACGCATAGTTGTTGATCTATGTTCGGTAATGTCAATAGAAGAGATGAAGAAAATTCTCAATGATGCAAAAATATATTTTAAGAGAAAAACAAGGGTGAATAAGTTGATGATCGAACAAACTCAAGAAGTGGAAAAAGATACTAAGAAAATCCTTAAGGCAGTTCTATTAAAAAATAGATATAATGTTGTTTCTGAAGAAATACATGATGAAGATGTTCCATTTGGTCCAGTAATAGAAGAAGGGAAAGAAGAAACATTTGAGGGTAGTCAGAATCCTCTTGATATGCAAGATACTGAAATTCCTATGGAGACTGAAGCTCCTAAAGTTGTGTCAGTTGATGAAATTGAGATTCTTAAAGCCAAGCAAGAATCAGTGATTGAAGAAAAGAAGGTTGAAGCGAAGGAGATTCTTATAGAAGCAAGAGACACTGCCAAGGTAGTAAAGGATTTTTTGGAAGAACAACAGGAGTTTGACCCTGAACTAGTTGAAGATCCTATCAACTTGGCCACTCTATCTCCTATTTAGATTTTGAAGGTAGCATCATTTGCTCAAGCTAAGGCAAGCGAGGAGATATTGAAATCTCACATTGAAGACAGTAAACTGCTAACTCTTGCACCTGGTATCTTGGAGAAGATCATGCCTACATATTTGAAGGATTCATCTGATTCTCCATCCGGTTAGCTAAAGAAGCTTATCAACTTTGTAAGTACTCACTTTGAGTCTCTTGAGAATTCAGTTGTGGACAAGGTTCAGAAAGAATTTGATACAAAAAGGTTCATTATATTGAAAGGTATGATTGCTAATGATAAATCATTATTAGCTACTTGTGTAAAGAAAATTCAAGGCGCTTTGTCTGAAGGTGGGAATGTTTACAAGTCATTCTTATCTTTTTCTAAGTTCACTGAGGACACTAAAAAGAAAATGAAGGAATATGAGAAATAGTTAGCAGATATTTCTCAAGCCTTTGATCCTCTAACCATTTCTGTTGGTAAACAAGAAGGTCAAGTCATATCCCTACTTGACAAAATTAAAAGTTTGAAGCATGAAAGTGAAAAAATTGTTGAAAGGGCATGTGAGCTCAGAGGATTGATTGGTCCTAAGATGGAGACAATGCTTAGTGCATTGAAGGAAGCATAGGATGTTATGGCTATTAGTGATTCAGCAAACCTTGAGTTAGTAAAGATGCAATCCTATCTGTTATGTGGTCACATGACTATTTTGGAAAGTCTCAAAAAGGGTTGGGACACTAGTTTGAGCCTGTTGAAGAAGAATTTTGCAAACATATTCAAGTTCATGTAAGTTAGAGAAGCATGTTTCTATATATGCAGTCTGTTCATAAAAAATTTTGCATGATTTTTTGTATGTGGATTCTTTCCTTTGCCATTGATGTCAAAGGGGGAGTGTAGGGAAATGAAAAATGTCATATTCATCTTAGGGGGAGTTGTGTTTTGAAGTTTTGAGGTTTGCAGTGTATTCAAGTTGGTATTGATTTGACACTTAGTCATTTTTCACTAATTGTTTCCATCAATGCCAAAGGGGGAGATTGTTGGTAAGAGACACTACACAAGTCATTTGGTGTTGTCATTGATGGAAACCATAGTTAGTGATCCAATCCACACTTCAGTATTTTCTCATACCAAAATTCAGATTGAAGATAAGTGTTAACTGTCAAATCTAGAACAGAGCATCTGATAGAGTTGTGTATATCAATTCATATGTGATTTCTTATTATCATTTTGTGTTGTGGATCTCAGGGAAGGTCTCTTGATGTATGATCTTTTTATCCTTGAATCATAGAGCCTCGAATTAACTGGTGTGCAAGTTAGAAGATCCGGTTTGTTGATTTTTCGTTTAACAGTGCAAGAAGGCCGAATTGATGAATGTAGCGTGTTGCGAATGTTTGACGAATAATTGTTTGAGGTGTTTTGTGTTCAAGCATGTTGTTTTGGTTCATTGCTATGTTGTGGCTGACATTGGTTGGTGTGCATTGAAAATTATTTATGGATTGAGCTAATAGTTTGTACATGTTTTATATTTTGTTGAAGTTGACATGTATTTGATGTAATCTCTTGATGTGGATATATATTAGTGATTGCTCATATCATTTTGGTGTGTGTTGTGGTGTGTTGCAAAATTCAAAAGGATTGTAGAGTGATTATGCATAGTTTCACTTGTGCAAAAAAAGAATTGTGATCCGAATTAAAGCAACAGAGTTTAAAGAGCAGTATCAGACATAGTGTGAAGAATGTTGTAAATGTGCTTAACTAGAATTGTAATCAGGCATTAGCAGATGTTATTTTTCCAGTTCAAATCTTCTAGATGGAATCCAAATTTTTTGTAAGACAATGAGCTCTAGGAAATTTTCCTAAATGCATGTGCATTCCCCATTTGTAAACACTTATTTTGAGTATACTCATATTGTGGATTGACCTCCACCGTGGTTTTTCCCCTAACAGGGTTTCCACATAAAAAAATCCTTGTGTTATGGTGTTGTGGTTGATTTCTTTGTTTTCTTGCATCTTTCTTTTTCTTCAGTGGTTTAAGGATCAAGTTAATAAAGTTAACTTTTGTAGAACACTGATTCACCCCCCTCTCAGTGTTCCTTGATTCCAACAAAACACATATGCAGATGATATATGAAGCCATAATCAGATTGCCAACATACACCATCAAGGGTAGAAAAAGGAAAATAAAAAATAGAATACAACGGATCAAGCTTTGACTGGCCTCCAATGCGTTGTGGACCAGGTCTAGGCTATTTGTTCAAAAAGGTTTACAAGTGGAACGCGTTGTCCCCTATGCAAACAAAATGCACGCTCACAAGGGCTAGTGAAGCTAGTTGTTCACTAGGTGAGCCCTAGGAAGTCTGTATCAATTTCATACCCCCATGACTATGATAAGTACAAAAGAAAATGCACCCTCACAAGGGCTAGTGAAGCTATTTGTTCACTAGGTGAGCCCCAGGGGACCATATAAAAGCCATACCTCCATGACTTTAATAAGGTACAAAAAGAAAATGCAATAAGAAAGAGAGATGTTCAAATGGATTTTTCTTAATTCATGCAAGGTCTCTTCTTAGGGAACACTGTCCTTAATGTTTCCCAAAGAGGAAAAGTCAAAGAAATATCACACTCTTAGAGGAAATCAAACACAATGATACCACGAATATAGGAACACATCGTAGGAAGAAAGAAATCACACAATGAAACATGACTGTTGATGTATGCCCCCACTTTAAAGCAGTTGCTAACACCATTACTATGAGAAATTGCTTTAAATTAGAAGAAGATATGAGAGCTTATTCAGAAATCCCTATGCCAAGTCATAAATTTCCAATAAGTTACATCATGAAAAAGGTAGTATGTCACATGTGAGCCAACTGAAGGCATGTTGTCCACATCCCAAGCTTTCTCTTATATGTACATGACAATGGTCAACTAGCCAAAAGAGGAAATGACAGGTGACAGACGAGGACAAGGCTACCTAACTCCTTTCCCCCACTTAGTGCAAGACAAGGATGAGTCAAAATAATTGATGAGAAACATGCTAGAGTGAAAATCAGTATTGATTAGAGGAATTAGGTACCCCCACATAAGGAAGAGTACCAAACTCCTTAAGATGTTGGATTTTACTTCTCAAAGCCCTGCATTCATTAGTATAATGACCATGAACTCTATGATATGCACAGAATGAATGTTTGTAGTAGAATTTATTTCGTGTTCTTGGAGGGAGAGAGATCAAACGATCTTGGAGGAGTCTCATCAAGATACTCTCTTGATCAATGGTAGAAGATGTTCTTTTATTTTGTGAAAAAGATGTCTCTTGTTTAGTACAAGATGTCACACTTACATAAGGATCATTAGATTGGAATATTTTATTCTCTCCTTTAATGGAGGGTGTAAAATATAACAAATTCAAATTGTAAGGGTTTTTTGTGATGACATTTACATTAAGCGAGGATTTCTTTGTTTTTTTTGTTTCTTGCAAAGGATAACAATCAAGACCACTAGTTTCTATCAGTTCAAGATGCACCACTGTTAAAGTCGTCTTAGAAGGATGTTTTTTTATAGTGTTGATATTAAGTGAAGGCTTGTTTTTTTCCTTCAAGGGACAATAACCAATACCACTAGTATTTTCTTTTGTGTGAGGCTCTATAGGGAGACGGATACCTTGTTCTCTAGCACCACATCCTTTTCCACTGTATCTAAGTTGTTTCATCATTTCATAAACTTTTCCATAAAGATTCTTCATTTCTGTTGGATTTGGTGGTTGCTAATAACTAAGTTCATCAAAGTTTGTTGTGTAATTTGATTTTTCTTCTAAAGTGGTTGAGCTGGATGCTTTCAAAGGGTCTTCCAAGTTTTTTGTTGACATTACCACTTTTTCTTTTTCATGTTGCTTTATTATGATCTTCATTTTCCCATCAAAGCTAGGTTTCAAATCCAAGGAACCCCAATTATCATGTAATAGCTTTGTGACTTTCTCAATGTGTTTTTCTTTATCTTTTTGTTGTGTGGGTTCTACTTGTGTGGTTGGTGTTAATGTTTTCAAAGGATTTTCCTTACTTTTCTCGAGTTGTAAAACACTGTAAGGCTCATTATCAGCGTCCAATGTGTGTACTTTATTGTTGTAGACATAATTCATTTTACGATGAAGGGTAGAAGGAACCGCATGCATCTCATAAATTCACGGCCTTCCAAAAAGAAGATTATAGGAAAGATCATGAGGCATAACATGAATAGGGGTTTGTAAGGTAGCCTTTCCAACTGTAATAGGTAAAGTGATCACTCTGAGTGATTTCTTTCCCACATTATCAAATCCCTTAATAGATAAAGAGCCAGGTTGAATTTTTTATTTATCAACACCAAGTTTATCCAAAAGGCTTGCACTACACACATTTAAGGCTGATCCATTGTCAACAAGGGTTCGCTTTATCCCTTTGGTATTGTATTGAGATATGATCATGAAAGCATCATATTTTTTTTGCACTTCCAAAGGAGGGAGCTCACTTTGGTGGAAAATAATGTTAGCATTTATTCCTTGAATCAGGGCTGCTATGTCATTTGGTTGTGCATTAGAAAGGATAGGAACTTTTTTTAAGGAACATTGAATCATGTTATGATAGTGGGGGGAGGCTTGGATAAGGTCCCATAAAGATATCTTAGCAGGAGTATTCTTAATTTGTTTGACAAGATCATACTCCTTTCCATTATTTGAAGGCAAACAAGGGGCACTATGCAAGATAGGATTAGGCAATGATAAGTATGTTGAAGGTGTTTGTCTTGGTTGTGGATTGTTCCTAGTGTTGTATGTATGAGCAATGGTATTATAAATCGGTTGCTGCAAAACATTGTTCTTAGGTGGTTTGAGGATAAGGATAGTTTTTTTTTGAACTTGTGGTTTTTGAGAGGGTGGATAAATGATAAGTTTAGGCTCGAGAGAGTACTCCAAGGGGTATCTAATGTGCATAACCTCAGAAGACTTATCCTTATTTTCATGATCTCTTAGTGAAGAGGATTCTAATGTTACTTCATCATCTTCATCTAAGGAATTACTATTGTCAATTTTCTCATTTTCTTCCACTATTATATCTTCCCTAGTAGGAGAGTGTTTAGGAGAACTACAAACCAAATGTTCTTGACATTCAAGGGTTGGTTCTTATAAAATGACTTCATCCCATGTAAGGGAGTTATCAATGGTTGAATTTTCTTGTTCATCAATAGTGGGGATATTAGGAGAAGGATTTATTTGATTGTTATGATTGTTCATGACTTTATCCTTTTTCTCTAAGGTCTCATTCTCTTGTGATATATCACTTACCCTAGTAGGAGAGCTTGTAAGATGATAATCACCTTCCATGGTTAGATTTTGTATCGTAGTGTCATCATAATTAGGGGAGGCATCAAGAGAAGGAAAACTATGATTACCAAATATATCATTCCAAATGGTAGGAGCATTAGGGAAGGGGGGAACAAGATTCTCATGACTCTTGATAGGTGCATCTTCTAATACCAACCTATCCTCTTTGTATCGAGGGGGGATATTAGGAGAAGGAAAATTATGCTATCTATGATATCATCCTCACAAGCAAAGGATGAATGTAGACTAAGTAAGGTGATGTTTAGAAATGTTTCTATGATCTCATCTTCTTGTTTTCTAATGTCTTCAAAAGGGGGAGGAGGATAGGGAAAATCAAGACTCTCAATGCTTGTATCTTCTTTCACCAAGATACCTTCATCACTAAGAGGAGAGGTATCAAGAGAAGAATAAGTATGATTGTTATGATTGTCTACACTATCATCCTCATCAATGGGAAATATACTATTAAGGATTGTGTCAATGGTTTGATCCGCTTTCTCTAGGATGTTCTCATAACTATGAAAGATAGTAGAAGGATGACTAACATGTTTCTTAATGACCTCATTGTTATATTCTAAATTGAACTCATAAGAGGAGACGTTGTATTTATGCAATCCATTTTTAACCATATCAAAGCCACATCTCTTGAAACAAAACATGCTATTATGGAAAAGTAGAGAAAGTGAAATGCAATGACTTAAAGTGAAATGCAATTTTCAGATTGGAAACAAAGTAATTTGTTGATTACATTATGCAATGATCTGAAAGATAAAATGTTGTAAATGAAAATTTTGAATTACGCAATGCATGAAATGAAGCACTTTAAACTAAATTTAGTAAAATACATGGAACAAAAAGTCAACCCATTGAAATAGATAACCAATGATAACAAACAGAAGTATAGAAAAGAAAATTTAAACCCTGGAAACTACAGCTTCAAACTCAATAGGGACTAAGACGCCAGCAAGGGAATCTTGGTCCTACTGAAGGAATTTGGAGGGTCCATAAAATGGAACAGAAAGAACACAACTCAAACAGGGTTCTAAACCAAAACCCTTGAGAGGAACTGAGATGCCATGAAGGGTATTTTTGTCTCAATGGAGGTTTTCTTCAAAAAAATAGAAAAATTTGAGTTGATAATAGTGTTCCTAGGTTGCCTACCCAAGGACCTAATGTTTGGAAACAAAAAATTATACAAATGAATGCAAGAAAAAGTAACTAGTGATAAGCAATTGGATGCAAAATTGAATGCATTTTTTTAATTTTGAATGTAATAATAATGTTCCTAAATGCAACAATGCACTTTTTAGTTTTTCAATAAGATAAGATGATGTAAGAAAGCCAAAATGAAACCTATATTCACTTTCACTAATGCAAATATGAGAAACCCTAGATGCAATTTCCACTAAATGTGATAAAACCTAGGTACAATTTCACTAATGCAAGAATGAATGCAACCTAGATCTAGGGGTTTAATCAACTCCAAATCAGAAAAAGGAATGCTCAAGAAGGTTGGGTTCACCAAAATGAATAATAGGAAAACTTTTCTCCTATTATCATTCAATAATGTCTTAGGAGTCCTAATTGGATTGAATATCGACCTCACAAGGTGAGTCAATTCTCAACAAGGAGGACCTAGGAGGGGGTTCTTTAATATTTAAGGGGTTCACCACCAAGAAAATGCTTGGAAAAGAAAAATAAACATTCAACTCACAAAATCTAACAATACAAGCCAAATAATGAGTGTAAATGATGAAATTGAGCTACACCAAGCTAGGGTATGTGTACCTGGGAAGTCTGGAAATGCAACAAGGATTCTAGAAATACAAAAATGCTATTGAAAAGTGCCATGGAAGACTAAGACTCCCTTATAGTTGTCTTAGTCCCATTGCTATTTTTTAGGGCAGATGCGAGGTCTTCAGATGTTGGATCAGGATTTGAAGGAATCTCTGCAAAATATTCCTGGGAGGACTAAGATGCCCAAGGTGGCATATTAGTCCCACTCTGAATTTCTAAAAAACTCTGAATGTGGTCCTGAGCTCTAAGTTCTGCACTTGCTTCTTCTTAGATCTGAGGTCCTGAATCTTCCAGATTTGGCATGTAGGTGAGTTTCCGTGAACATGACAACTTTGCACATTAAAGGATCCCCAATTCTTCAACCTAGATCTTCAAATATAAACATGCAAGAGAGGAAAAACTTGTTGATTATTAGTAAATGGGGGTTTTCCTTGGTCAAACCCCTTGTTTGTAATTAAACCAAATGATGAAATGAAGCATGAAATATGAAATATGTAAATGATATCACCTTGGATGATGTCTTGTGAATCAAATTTGCAATCTACCATGTAGTGGCCATGAAGAATGTAGATATTGGATCCTTGGATATGATCTGAACAATGGTTGTAAATAGATCTTCAATGCTACATCCACAATCTTGGCTCAACAACATAAATGGATGAACTAAAACCTTGACATGATGTTTGAATCTTGATGATGGCTCCAAATACTTGATGAATTTCTCTTGAATGCATAAACTTGCCTTAGGAATGAATACTTGAATGCTTGTTATCTTTCTTATATGAAAATGAGAGAAGGAACCTTGTATTTATACTTACTTATGCTTAATATCCTGAAATTACACCACACCAAGCTGACATACGAATTCATTAATTAAAGGAGGCCAAATCCCACCAAGATTTGAAATTAAATCTCAAATACAAGCCAAGGAGGACTAAGATGCCCTAGGTGGCGTCTTAGTCCCAAGGCTCAAATCTTGGGGCACAGACTCCAAAAAGGGACATTTTCAGGTACATTCAAAATCAGGGTCCCAAGACCCATGGAGGACAATGACGCCCTAGGTGTCACTTTAGTCCCACTCCACAAATCAAGGATACATAGACAGTATCATTAAATGATCATTTATCTTTTGATGTTTTTTGGGATTTTCCATAAAAATATATAGTTAATTAGGCTTGTGGATGCAAAATAGAACCAATTAAGCCATAAAGAAGCATAAATAAAGCAAGGCAGGCCCAAACAAGTGTAAAAATGCAAGGGTATACATTTTACTACACTACAAAAAGGATGATGGAAACCCGAATATTGATACTTGAAAGAGTTTGTGGATCATGGATTGAAAAGATGGCTTAAACCTTGTTGAAAGGTAAGAGAGGTAAGCAGTAAGAGTGAACCCTGACATCCAATATCTCAAATGCTTCTTCGGCCTTTTAGAGATTGGAGAGAAGGTTTGTGAATGAAGTGGAAGCTGGTAGAAGGTAAAAGGTAAGGTTGATGGCCAAAACCCAACAAGATTAGTGCTTATCAAACATCAGTGTTTGGACTTGTTCCTTAAGTCCTTCGAAACACTTAGAGCATTAGGTAAGGGGGATTCACGACTCTCAGTCCCCAAAGAAAAAAAAAACTAAATTTTGGATGATCAAATGATGTATGCACGACAAGTGGTGAAACTCTACCATTCCATGAAAGGTTGGTAGGACCCTTTGTTGGCCAGTCTGAAGACACAGGAAGGCAACATGTGTTCAAGATGGAAAGTGAAAAACATCAATATCATCAAATAGCTAATTCATGTTGTGCTTATAGCACACACACCCCATTCAAAATAGGGACAATCTTTTTTTCCTTTGTCAAGTCACTTTTTCCTCCACCTCATTTTGTGTGCCCCTGATTTTGAGCTTCACATAGTCAAGGAGCCCCACAGTCATCATCCTCAATTGACCAAAATTCACCATGCAAAAAAATTCTAAGTCCTTAGCTCCTACGGAGGTTTCCATGCAGACTTCCCTTAGCATTTTGCTTTGACATCCTCTGGCTTATGTGGGTCTGTAGCTACGAACATCTCTTTGTGTGTCACTATCAACCGCTCACCATTTCACCGGCGGCCAACTTGGGACGTCTGCCAGCATGGCAAGTCCTACAAACTCTTCCACCATCCTATTTATGTCACTCATCAAATGGTGAAGTCTTGAGGTCCTTCTACCTTGCGGACTCTGCCTTTCCCACCGCCGGCCTTTTGAACTTCATGCCTAAATACCTCGTCGGTTGTTGTACGCTCATTTAATGTAGATCATAAATGCACTTTTTACTATAAATAGGTCCACTTCACCTATCATTTTCACCCTCCTACCAGTTGGAATTTGTTAGAGTGAATGTTGATTGTAACCTGTTGTGCCTTCAGCACACACGCCCTGTTCGCAATAGGGACCCTCTTTTTCTTTCACCTTGCCGGGTCGTTTTTGTTGCCACCTAATTTTGTGTGCCCCATTTTGGTGTCTCGGGTGGTCAGTATACCTCCAAAGTCTCATCTAAAGTTGACCGCGTCTTGCCCCCTTTAATTTTGTCAAGTTCTGGGGTCTCACGGGGTCTCCCTGGCAGTTTGCCTCTGCCAGCGGCTTGGGGCCCGTCTGGGCCCGCCCCTTCGGTTTCCCTGGTCGGGTTTCCCTATCGTGTCTGTCATCCCGAACAGTGGATGGAGTTCACCTTCCCTGTTCCCGGGACCCGGCCCACTGATCGTTGTCCGATTGCTAACTAAAAATTTGATTGACGGCTTTTTCCCCTCTCAGGTCCAGTCCGTCAGGCCGACTTCTCCGGACTTGCACACAACAATCGCGGTCCCCGATGGCGAAGGCATGACGGCATCCCGCTCGCTTGGGCCCGAACACTTTAAACTGTGAAACTGAAAACCAAGCAACCACCCTTGGACCCTTCGGGTCTCGAACCCCAGAACTTCGTTCCTGCTCGAACGTTCCAAACGGCCAACCCTGGATGTCTTTCTAGCCTTGTACCTCTGGATCCTCCTAAATCAATCCAAATCACCTCAAATTTGAAATCTCATCTCAACCCACGTGCTTGAATTCTTCCCTCTTTGTTACGATCCCTTTGAACCATCAAAGTTCGGTCAGGAAAGATCTCCTAGATCGCTCTACCTCGTTTGCCCTTCCAAACAGCATTCCTGCTAGGGAAGTCCGGCCCTACAGGCCCAAACTGTCTGAAAGATCTCAATTAAAAAACCAATGTCATCGAGAGATAATAGTATCATTTTATGAATAATAAATTATTTTAAGTTCATTTCATCCATGGGATTTTGACTAACATGACCACTTTCGTGATCAATCGTACTGACTACGCCTTTGCTTGTAGGATATATGGAATCAGGTGCACAACCTTCGGGGGCAGCTTTGGAAAAGGACAAAGGAAAGAAGTTGGGCAAGACTCCTCAAGGAAAAGAGGACAAAAACCAAATGAAATACCAGTTCCAGGGTGAACCCCTACACTCAAAGGTTGCCACGGATTGGAAAGAAATTGCCGACACCAATATCGGCCATGTCGATATTGACGAGTTCAAACAAAGGGTCAGGGTCAACCCAACGACCAAAAATGAAAGGCTTATCAGACAAAGTGGAATAGCAAAGGCAGCAGGCTTTCCTCCATCTCTTGTAGCCCCCAAGCTCATCATGGCCTGTCGGTAGGCATATCAACCGGATACAAGAACAATTGTTGATAGGGATGGCAACATTCTCGTCGATATGTCGGCTAAAGGAATTACAGAGACCTTTCATATTCCCACCTTCGTCAAAATGGAAACACCTACCATTGAGGAGTGCGAGGCGGCGTGGGATGATAACCCTACAGGCCGCAAGAAGTTAATAAATCAACATTGGCTCAAGGAAAAGCAGGGCAGCGCCGCGAACGTTCCTAATGAACTCTTCCGCAATGATTTCTATGAAGACTACCACGATTTGGTCACAATGCTAAGCAGGGTTACGGGCCTCCCTACTGCAGCCTTCTTTCAGGGGTGGATGGTGTACATTGTTGAGAAAATCCTTCGGGGGAATGAAGATGTTACCACAAAGACCTCATTCTATTGGGGAGGTATAATAAGCGACTGCTTTCATGAGCAGTTCCTCAACGTGAAGAAAAGTTCCAAATTCTATCTGACTTCATACCTCGTCTACTCCTTGGCGGATCGGAGGCAATACAATGGGTTGTTTGTGGCACCCAATGAAGAGCAGGGTTGAAAACTGAAACCCTATGACAGGTATCCCCAAATCCAATACCAAAATTTTAAGGAGTATTGTAGGGTCAATGACGCCTTCACTAGCCACATCATCAGAATGGTTGTTGGAGATTTTGAGAGAAGGGTCTCTCACAGTGCTCGGGCCTTCCCGAAGCAATATGCCTTCCTCTTCATCCAATACCCAAAGTTCACGTACATCCATGCCCAAGGCTTCACCGAAAGGCCAAACAAGTTGCCTCGATACCCCAACAACCGAATCATCTTATTGGAGCTTTCTCGACAGCTCCAACACATACAGGCGATCTTCAGCGGCAAACACGTAGCAAGGATCTCTTATCCCATGACTCTTGGCAAGGGCATGTATAAACTACAAACTTCCCAGTGCACTGGTAACTCTGAGAAAGAAATGAAGGATTACAATTTTCACCTGCACTGCTCGCCTGTGAATGGACCCATATGGGCACATAAGGAAGGCACTAGGACCGAGGTTCGCTCATCTGCACCACATTGAAGACTTTTGGGGGGATTCTCAAGATGATAAAGAGGTACGTGCAAGGCACTATATGTGGATGACCGCATTTTGTAAGAAAGGTGCAGCCTTTTCCCATACCGGACCAAATCGAAAAACATGAGAGCAACATAATGGACCCTAGGTACCCCGCGGTCGCCAACTTGCAGTTACCAACAATAGACTGGGATGAACAGGAGGTTGATGACCTTGACATTATAACTAAGCCAATCTTGGCCCGTACTAAGGGATGGGTTGATAGACAAGTGGTCCGACTGAAATAGCAGGAGATAATTTTGACTTATGAAGGGCTCAAAAGTGAGCCAAGTGCCACGGAGGATGTCAGTGCCACCACTTCAATTGGCGGGACATCCAAGTCTCCTCTAGTCACCAGGTCTAAGAAGAGGAAGGAGATGGAAACAGAACAGTCTCCTGACCCCAAGGTCTATACAAGAAAAGAAACAGGGGGCTCACCCTCCAAAAGACTTAAGCAAATAGGGGGTACAGCAGAGTAGCCCTTAATCTAAGAGGAAGAAGTAAAGGGTACGGATCAATTAGAACCCCTCTTCACTCTCCCTGCCCCGACTGCCGCACCACCTACTTCGCTGGCCATGATCACCACATCCCCACCGGCAGTGGACATCTCCGTCCATCTCGCCCCTTCACCTCCGACCGAGTCCATGATTGTAATTGACTCTTCCTCCGCCATGACTACTCCTCCCTCTGCTACTATGTCACCCACCACGTCGCTCTCTTTAGCTGCAGTGACGGCTCTTATACCCGCATCTGCTTTGCCTGAGGACTTCTCCAAGCATATGCAAAATATCCCCTCCGAGCTCTCCCAGATCCTCATGGATCCCATGCTTCAAGCAGCCTTAGCTCAGATCCTCACTACTGCCAAACCTTCACAACCCCCGACAGGGCCACCGGCTATGGAAGCCACCATGTTAATCTCTAAGGGGTGGGAGAAACGAGAGCGAGAAGCCTTGAATCCATTTGAAGAAGAGGCCGATGAATATCACGAGCACCCAGAGTATGCGCACCGAACGATTGACAGCGTGGCTTACGAGGAGGGAACTGGTTCCTCAGAGAGCGGGGATGAGGAGGACGGTGCGGGTGGTAGGATCATCGTGCAAACTTTCCATGATAATCTTGAAGAGGAGATGGCCCAACAGTTGAAGGGTACTGAAAAGAGGGAAGAAGGGTCACCCTTTGGAGGAAAGGGACCCCAACAAGAAGATAGTCCGGGGAAAGATGAACTGGAGGGTGAGGCTCCAGCTGTCAAGAGCATCGAAATTGAGCAACCCAAGGAACACAAGCCTGAAGATGAGCAAACCAAGGAGATAGAGAAGGAAGAAAGTCCCCAACAACTATTATCTACCAAGCTTCCTATCAAGTGCCTCGTGTTCATCAAGGACACTGATGATGAAGAAGGAGATGCTGCTAAAAGGGAAAAAGGGCCCCCCAAGGGTAGGGAAATTGAAGTCTCAACCAAGGAAGGTAAAGGTGATCATGAATCACCTAAAGAAAAGGCCACTATGCCTGAGTGGCTTGAAAGACAGCTTGAGAAGAAAACACTCGCACCAAGGGACCCAAGAGCAAAGTTGGAGGCCATCTTGGCCTGAGCACATGTTACAACTAGAAATGAGAAAAGGCCTAAGATCAGATCAAGGGTAACGATGGACGCCTTTGGGTCTCGAGCTGTGCAAATAGCCATGCCCATGGTAGGTCAAGAAGGGATAACTTACAACATCTCCACCATGGATCTAGGGACCACCACCAGAGAACAGAAGGTAGGGCATCTTGAGGAGTCCATGGCTACAGTGGTGCATCTGATAAAACAAGACATGATTTCAAAAGATGAGCTCAAAACACAAGTGGCTGCTTTAACAGATTATATCCAGCAATGGTCTTCGGTGGATGACCTGCCTACCACGTCCACAACCGCACCCCAACTGTTGTCCAAAGAACAAATCAATAAGATGGAGAGAAGAAAGAACTTGGAAAAGACTACGGAGGGCTAGTTTTGGAATGTCTTGTACGTCGGGAACATGGGAATTAGTTAGGTTGTGTGAACAGCCAACAAATTCTTAGATCTACAATAATCTTTGAAAGGCACAAGGAAGCTCTGCACCGACTTTCCTGCGGCATACGACTCCACATTTCCTAAGATTGAGGCTATCCTTAATTTACCAAAAGCCACATGGGAAAGGAGCTTGCATTTAACAAGGATGATCACTGGTTGATGGATGTGTGGCAGCGGGACTTTGATAACAGGAAGGAAAGGTTGGAGCAAATAATGAGCAAAGTGGATCCGGACATAGAATGGATCAAGGAGATTAGGACGGAGTGCGCTCGTTATCTCAAGTTGATGACGGAGCATGATGTGCCTGCAGTACAAATGGATCCAGAAAAAGTGAAACCTTACTTCCAAAAGAGGATGGAGGACGGGATGTCTAGCAAAATAACAGTGGAGTTCATGAGTTTTTCTTCCCGTCCTTTTGATCAATCAGAGTTGTTTAGGGATCAAGGTACAAAGTACGATGAGGACTGGAAGAAGCTAGAAGATAATGCAAAAGAATGGAGCTACCAAATGCTGCAATACAAGATTATTGAGGTGGACAAACTCAAGCTAGTCATCTTGAAGTTCATGGAATATACAGCATCGAAGAAGTAGGAGGAAAAACCTGTTGATGATAAAGAGCTCCCAAAGAGTAGCTACAGTATACAGCAATCATCAAAAAGACAAAATGCTACAGTACCGTCACTAGAGGACAAAATAGGGAAAGGGAAAAAATGTAATTTTAAATTGTAATGTATTGAGGGTTGGTGAAACCCTATTTTGTAATGAATCTTGGCCACACAATGAGAATTAATCTTGGCCATTCATTTGACTTTTTGGGCACTATAAATAGGGCTCTCCTCTCATTTGCAAAGAGAGTTGAGTTGTTGTAAAGACATGCTGCAGAAATTTATAATGAAAATACATTGACTTGGTGCATTTTCTGAGTTTTTTGCATGTTACTTGATTCAACCTCCATTGTTAGATGATTTAGTTATATTTTTATTGTTGTGTCAGTTAGCTGTATTATTGCTTTGGTAGATTTTAGAAATGTTGTTCCGTAATTATGAAAATTCTTGCGATGTAGATGCCTTCTTAGTCCATACTTTTTGTTGTTTGTTGATGGTAGATAGTTGTGTAAAGTTAGTCTAGGCTTAAATTCAAAGCTGCTCCACACTTTCATCTTTGTTCATGCATGCATATGGTGAATGAAAGACAAAATATTTGCAAACCTTAGAAGATAGCACAAATTCGATGAAACTGTGAGATTTCTGGTTAAGTGGAATATTGTTTCCAGGAAGTTGTCCATCGTAGGAACTCCATTATCACTATTCATAGTTAGTTTCAAGTCCAGGAACCTTCCGTCTTCCCCGCTCTTTTTCCCTTTTTTTTAGAAGTAACCTATACCAAGGTTCATTGCACATTGTAAAGCCAAATTTGAAGAAATATTGAAGTTTTAGACTGCTCTTCGAACCTACAGCCAATGGAAATCTGATTTCTATCTGAGAAACTTCTGATTTGAAGATCCACCTCACATCCAGCTATGTAACTCAGCCCTGTGATTACCAGCAAAATCACATCAACATCAACTCAGGAATTCCATGCAATTCATGACCTGACACCTGAGAGACCTTGGGGAGATCTTCAACACCTTTCCATGTGAGATTTCCTTTCAAGAGAGGTAGTACATTCGTGTGCTACCTATGTTGAGAAAGTGTGCAAAAACACCCATCAACAAAACTAGAGCTAGAAGGAGGGCCTTGTGAAGCTGGATCGAATCGGATCATTCTCCCCTGAAATATTTTAAAGGGTATTACGGTCAACACCAAATAAGGGAGAACTCCAAGAGTTGCAGCCTCCTACCAGGGAAAAATGAGTTAAGGGAGGTAGCGCTACTTCTTCCTCTTCCTCCATTCCACCCACTTCCATTCCACCGTCACCCTCATTCACCTGGCATTCGTCTTCCACTCGACTATCCGAAATTTCATTTTCACGTCCCATCTCCGCCAGCTAAGGATTGCTTCTCTCCCGGCCCTTCCAGCCCAAGGCACAGTCCAAACAGCTACGACTCAAGTGCAGTCTCAGACTATTGTTTTATTGCAGGTACAACCCTAACTTGTTATTTTTCAATAGCAAATACTACCTCCGCCTCCCGCCATGGCTTGGTTGGCACATAACCCTTCGCTGATACATTTCGCCGCTTACCATGATATGCCCAAGAATCCGGAAGGATTTTTCTCAAAGTTCTATCCTAGTGACCCACAAAGAACAGCTGAAGAACATATCAAAATATTTGAGACAGCAATTACCGAAATGCAAGTCGACCATGAGGATGTTGCATGTCACCTTTTTCTGCATTTGTTGGGAGAAAATCCTTCTATTGGTACATCAATCTATCGAGGGGATCCGTTACCTCATGGAACCTAATAAAGAATGTCTTCTTGCAGAAATACAAGATTCACATCAGTCTTTCAGAACTTTACCAGCAGTTTATGTCTGTCCGGAGAGAAATAAATGAGCCTATTGGCTCCTTCAATGATCATTTTCATCGGGCCTTCACAAGGCTCCAAGACCCATACCTCCATAATGATTATGTGGCTCTCTCGATCTACTATGCAGCGTTGGACAACCTCACATTAGCATTGGTGAAAAAGATGTGCCCACCACTCACCACGCTAGTGACCGCCTATATGGAGGCTGTTATAGCAAGTGCAGATTTGGGGCAGAATATCTCAGGCCCGCTGCCTTCTTTGGGGCCAGTAGCTCACCCGATACAGATTCAAGGGCTTAATTAGGCATTCACTCATCAAACCCCTCTCATGAACCAGATACCTTAGTTGTCCATCGTCCCACACCCGGGATAGCCACTAAATTATGCACCTCTCGTGCCTTATTATTTACAGCCTCAACCATAGCACAACTATTCTCAGGCTACCCCACAACAGCAAGTGTATTCACATCAGCCTTAGGCTCCATTGTACCTACCCGAGGCAGAATTCCCTCCAGCACATCAGAATTAGCCGGTAGCTCCACCCGTCTTCTCCAAAATCTAGCGCCGCAGCCAAGTAACACGACTGAGAAAGACAAGTTAGAGGAACTGATAGAGATGATAAGGAAAATGTCCACCGAGATGATGCACCTAAAAAATTAGAATAATCAATTACAGGCATCCCAGCGTAATCTCTAGGCCAACCTTAATCGAGATAAGCAAGACAATAGGGACGATAGGGATAACCGAGAAGCAAGCACTTCCTTTGGGCAGAATTATGATAGGGGATAAAACACTAATCAAAGTTCAGAAAGGAGACCTTCTCAGAGGCAGAATCGTGCGTGGAATATAAGGCCCAATAACGGGGGTGTCCCTACTCCTTTTGACCAGCCAGAAAGCAACGAAAAGACGACTAGTGGGGTATACCTTGCCGAGGTGGCTTTGTCCGGATGGTGTCGGATTCACAAAACCAGCAGACACTCTGAGTTGGAATGCCCTGAATTTCAGACAGTTGCTAAAATATTCCAAGTAGAAGTGCAAAACGCAGTCGATAGTGTCGGCTATAGGGATATCGTCCCATCTAAGCCATATGATTCCTCATGTCTCGTGGTCAACCAAGCGTTATTTCCGTGGGGCGACTGTAACAAGCCCGAAGTCAAGCTCGCTCCCGTTAGGAGTGAAGAAGTGCAAGAGGTAAGTAATGAACAAACTTTGGCTCAGCTTTTGGATTCAGTAGATAATGGTCCAATAGACAAAGAAGAGCCATTTGTAGATGAGGTCCACATGTTCCATCAAAGATCAAGTCCCTACTTCCTTAGAAATAGGCAGGCAGGTGGACCCTTTACGACCTCTATTCCACCAAATAATTTTGCTACCCTGCTTGACCCTAATGCCAGTAATAATCCTGGGCTTCCCCATGTACCCACCCAATATCTTAACAAAAATAGGCCTCAAAATCAGTCGCAGAATCAGCCTCAAGGCCAATCCCAAAATTAGTCTAATCAAACAAAATTCCAACCTCCCAGCACTGCAATAGGTCAAGCCTTTAGTTCAAAAATTGAGCAAATGGGTGAATACGTGGCAGAAGAGTTCAAAAGGGTGAAAATTAGTTTATCTGCCTTTGAACTACTCAGAGTCCCTGCCGTAAGGCACGCCTTCTTTAGCATCCTCAATGGGACCCCATCCTCTAGTACAACGCAGGAAACATTAGCTAAGAGAGTTACCTTTGAAGAGCCTAGGCAAGAACCAAAGATACAGGATAATATCGGGGAAAGAAAAGATGTTCCCATAAATCAATCTACAAGTAAGCAAATGGAAAAGGAACCAAAGTAGAGTAATAAGCAGATTTCCAAGGACCAGCTGTTTAGGCAGACTAGGGATAAAGGCAGTGATAAGAACAAAGGTCAAGTCGCTCACATGGATACGCCTACGGGCATCTTTCAAGGAAGGTTGGAAACTCCCCCTTTCCTTACCACCATCTGAATATTCGGGAAGAATTTGCATAACTGCCTGCTCGATTCAGGAGCGTCTGCCAATGTCATGCCCTTGGCAGTATGCAAGGCTCTTGGAATTACTCCCACACTTTCAAGAAGGAAGGTGACCCAGCTGGATAAAACAGAGATCAACATTGTGAGAGAAATAAATCGGATCCCAATGCAAATTGCTATAGAACCAAGGATACAATAAGTCACTAATATTCAAATGGCGGACATCCCCGATGCATATGAGATCATCTTGGGAAGGGAATTCACCAAGGCACTGAATGGATATACTACCATAGACCTTTCACACATGTGGCTACCATGGAAGGGGCTTCCAAATCAAATTTGTATCGACCGCGAGCCCCGTATGAAATATATGATCACGAAATACAATAATCTCAACGAAGTGTTGTTTGTTGAGACAGAATTGGGAAATTACTGCACTTTCGCCTACCAAAACGAGGTCGAGCCTCAGGAAGAATGTGTTGCCGAAGTACTCCTAGTATTGTGCAGTCCTCCGACCAATTTTACTCAAATACCTCCGAGTAAAGAAATGTTGGTAGAGTCAGATGACAAGCCTGATGAAGGCAAAAACTAGAGATTACTCAGTGGTTTCCAGGAGTTCATAGAAAAGTGTGCCAGGGACAAACTCAGCTTGGGTGCCCAAATGAATTTCCAGGATCTCTTATTGCCGAATTGGTGCAGGATTCATAATGCTTCCCACTCCGAGTTTGACTGTTGCTTATGTCAAACGACAGTCGAACATGTTAAAAAATTAGCTACTCCTCAGACGGAAATGCCAAAGGAGGCGCCAGCAGAACCACCCACCGATCAGTACACCAAGCTAGAAAACTCCCCTAAGATCACAGAGGCAGTCACCCAGCTAAAAGGGAGCAAGAACTTAGTCGGACCCAAAGTTAAAGAACTTTCCATATGTTGGACACTCCAATTTGATGGGTCCAAATCAAAACAAGGAGCTGTTGTTGGGTTCGAACTCATCATCCCAACGAGTAAGACCTTTCTTGCCGCCCATAGATTACAGTTTTATTGCACCAATAATGTAGCGGAATATGAGGCTTTGGTTCATGGCCTTCTCATGGCCTTGAAGAAAAATGTCAAAATGCTGCAAGTTTTTGGGGATTCAGAACTCGTAGTTAAGCAAGTTAGGAAATTGTATTCCTGCCATGATAGAAGGCTTGCAGACTATAGGCGCAGGGTTTGGGATCTCTTGGAAGGCTTAGAATCATTCAATATACAATTAATTCCCCATGCTCAAAATCGTACAGTTGATGCCTTGGCTCAAGCGGCTAGCACTTTGCAACCCCTCTCTTTGTCCGGGCTTAAAAAATTCACAGTTGAGTTGACATCCACACCATCGGTCCCAGATAATGTTACCCACTTTCAGGTCTTCAATGATGACAAACATATTCTGGAAATCATCACAAGTTCTGATGTCTTCGTAGTCCAAATAATTGATGAATTTGATCTATAGGAAGCCGAATTAGACAAAGAGGGAGTTATTAATCTCAAAACCAATACGATTCCCAGAAGCATGGTTCAGTTGGAACGTATATTCGATTTGGATCAGATCAGAGATTAGAATCGACAAACGAAGAAGGAGGCCATAAGCAACTAGTGTGATGCTCACAACCTCGGGACAGCCGAGGAGATCAAGAATATTTTTATTGGCAAAGTGTGTACGCCTAAGGAAAAGAAGGGAATCATGGATTTGTTGCAGAAGTACCATGACATGGTGGCATGGAGCTATGAGGATTTAAAGACATACGATACCTCCATCATCATGCACACCATCCCTCTCAAGACAGAAGTGAGGCCTTTCTGCCAGTGGCAACGTCCAGTCAATGCCTTGTTGGAACCCGTCATTTACAAAGAGGTGTAAAAGTTTCTTTCAGCAAGGATTATTTTCCCAGTCAGGCATTCCACATGGGTGGCCAACTTGGTTCCGGTCAGAAAAAAGAATGGGGAGATTCGATTGTGTGTATATTTCTGCAATTTGAACCGAGCTTCGGAGAAGGACAACTATCGAGTGCCTTCATTGGATGAGGTGTTGCAGATCGTCAATGACTCCTAGATGATGTCTTTCCTCGATGGATACTCTGGGTATAACCAGGTAATGGTACAGTATGAAGACCGTCATAAAACAGCATTCACCACTAAGTGGGGGACGTTTGCTTACAAGAGAATGCCTTTTGGGCTCATCAACATTGGCGCCACCTTCCAACATGCCATGGATATCGCCTTCAAAGATCTGATTGGCAAGTGCATAATCATCTACATGGATGATTTAACTATGTTTTCTAAAAGGCGGAGCGATCACGTCTCTGATTTATGCAAGGTGTTTCAGAGGTGCAGTGAGTTTGGGGTTTCCCTTAACCCCAAGAAGTGCATTTTCGGTGTGACTGAAGGTAGATTGCTCAGACACATCATTTCAGAACAGGGAATCTCCATAGACCCTGAACGTATCCATTCATTGTTGAAAATCCCACTGCCAGGCAGCAAAAAAGAATTAAAATCCTTCTTCGGCAAGATCATCTTCGTCAGGAAATTCAGCACGGGTTTCACGGAGATTGTTAAACCTCTCAATGCTATGTTGAAACAGGATGCCAAAGTTGAGTGGACTCTCGACGCCAAACAAGCCTTCGAAGAAATCAAACAGGCCATTGCTGAGGCACCTGTGTTAGTCAGCCCGGATTATCTAAAGCCTTTCTACATCTACTCGTTCACTTCATAACATTCTTGTGCTAGCATGTTGACTCAGAAAGATGATGAAGGAAATGAACACCTGATCACCTTCATGAGTGCTCCCTTGAAGGATGCTGAATTGCAATACCACAACGTAGAAAAGTAGGAAAATGTTCTCGTCAAAGGGGTGAAGAAATTTCAGCATTATATCCTGTGTAATAAGGTGTTTGCCATTGTCCCCGACCCAGCAGTAAAAACGTTTCTCATGCAAAATGAATTGGGTGAATGGAAAGCCAAATGGGTCACCCTGCTCCAAGAATATGACATGGAGATCCAACCGATGAAGCTGGTGAGAGGACAAGCACTTACCCGCACAATTGTTGAAGTTGCAGCAAGGGCTGGACCCGAACTCACTGTGCAGCAGTACCAACTTGAGGATGTTTCCCTGGGAGAATGGTATGAGGATGTCGTTTATTATATGTTGAACCACAAGTGTCCACCACACTTGCAGGGAGTCCAAAAGCGTGCTCTTAGATTGAAAAGCAATGGTTACATGCTACAAGGGTCCATTCTCTACAAGAAGAATCATGAAGACATCTACTTAAGGTGTCTGGGCAAGGAAGAAGCAAACCGAGTCTTAAAAGAGTTTCATGAAAAATTTGGCACTGGCCATGGATCCGGTCCTTCCACAGTACACCAAATATTGAGAGCGGGATATTATTAGCCAATTGTCTTCAAAGATGCCCATTGTCATATTCGCACATGTCACACATGTCAGACAGCCGCCACCAAGGAAAAGAATGTTGATGTCCCACTGCAGCCTGTGCTAGAGGTAAGGTCGTTCGTGCAGTGGGGCCTCGATTTCATCGGTTTGGTAAGCCCTTCATCATCTGCGACACACAGGTACATTCTTACCGCACCTGATTACTACACTAGGTGGACAGAAGCAATCGTATGTAAGCAATGCACAACTGAAGTAGTTACTAATTTTTTGGAAAGTTTTATTTTAAATCACTTCAGTTGTCCTTATGCTTTGGTGTGTGACAATGGACCTGCTTTTGTGTCGTTGAAATATGCTAGTTGGGCATTCGACTACGGGATCACCCTTAAGTTTTCATCTAATTACTACCCTCAAGGCAATGGCCTTGCCGAATCTACAAATAAGAACATGATTACCGTGATCAAGAAACTACTAGATAGGAATCCCAAGGACTGGCATACCTAGCTCCACTTCGCCCTTTGGGCAGATCGCACTCGCCATAAGGTGGCCCTTGGCGATTCCCCTTTCCATCTCGTTTATGGCCTAGAGCCCATATTTCCTATCCATCTAAAGATACCCACTCTGCTTTTTATCAACGACTTTTATGAAGGGGGGGATCGTAGGGAAGCTCGGTTAGCTGAGCTCTTGCATTTAGAGGAAGTATGAGACCGTGCAATAGAAAAAAATTTCAAACATCAGGGCACGGTTAAGAGATGGTTTAACCGCCGAGCCAAAATCAAAGCCTTTAGAATTGCATTTTTGGTCCTGTATTGGGAAAAGGCCCATGAAAAGAAAGGGGGACACAACAAATTCAACAAGCTTTGGCTTGGCCCCTTTCAGGTAGTTGAGATTTTGGGAGACAATGCCTTCCACCTAAAGACCTTAACTGGTGAAAACGACTCGTTGTCGGTCAACGGGTAGCACCTGAAGCATTACTTCCAGGCTTGAGCTCGTTCGAGCTCTTCTTTGTAAATATTTGTATATAGGTTTGGGTAGGTTTCCCTTTTGGTTCGCTTGCATCTTTCTATTTCGCACCGCTCTTTTTGTTTTTTTTTCCCGGTTGTTTTGTTTCAAAAAGATGTTCCCACCCTCTTTGCAGTGGCCGTGCTCACTTGATAGATGGTTTGCTTTGTTGTCCGTCCCTAGTGTTCTTCAGCTAAACATTCACTCTCGACCATTGGTCTCTGAAGGCTACCCATGAATGATTTCCTTGTTTGAACTCTACCTTAGAACTTGACCCTTGGTTGAATCTTTTTACACACATCTCGGATCTCACACAAAACATACATTAATCATTTATAAAGGACTGTACCGTGGTTGCTATGACATCCTAGTGAGCAAAAAATCTTAATTCTGCTCCAGTGACCACTGTGGTCCCAAACCCATTGTAGGCTTTGGTGCTTACCTAGTCGAGCAAAAGATTTATCTGAAAATGAACATTGAAAGAAATATCAAAACGAAAGAGAAAAGGAATTTTGAAAAATAAGCGACCGTATGGGTGTGTGGGTAACTCTACCGGGGCTATGGATGCCTGGCCGACAATAGAGCAATGTCCATGGGACTACAACAACAACTCCGTCGGGGCTATGGATGCCTGACTGGCAGTGGAGCAATGTCTGGGTTACTTTTGGTGTTGGACAATTTATGTAGCTTGCTCGGTTGGATCAGTAGCCCTCAGTCACCGTCCCGCAGAAAGGAATGAATTCACTGCACACACTTCTGAGATGTCCTGTAGACTGACCCAATTAAGGATCTTGTTCTCCCATTTCACCTTTGAAAGCTCATTCCTGGTCTACGAAACCAAAGATTTTGGGTCATGGATGAATATTTATCTTTAAAACGCTCGGAAGCATTTTCCAGCGGAGTCGCCATTTTTTGTGCCTTCAGCACACATGCCCCGTTCGGAACGAGGACCCTCTTTTCCTTTCACCTTGTCGGGTCATTTTTGTCGCTACCTCATTTTGTGTGCCTTGTTTTGGTGTCCTAGGTGGTCAATATACCTCCAAAGTCTCATCTAAAGTTGACCGCGTCTTTCCCCCTTTAATTTTGTCAAGTTCTGGGGTCTCGCAGGGTCTCCCTGGCAATTTTCCTCTGCCAGCAGCTTGGGGCCCGTCTGGGCCCGCCCCTTCAAGTTTCCCTGGCCAGGTTTCCCTGTCGTGTCTGCCGTCTTGGATGGCAGATGGAGTTTTCCTTCCCCTTTCCTAGGACCTGACCCAACCCACTGATCGTCGTCTGATTACTAACTAAAAATTTGATTGATGGATTTTTCCCCTCTCGGGTCCAGTCTGCCAGGCCGACTTCTCTGGACTTCCGCCCAACGATCGTCGTCTCAGATGGCGAAGGCATGACGGCATCTCGCTCACTTGGGTCCAAACACTTTAAACTGCGAAATTGAAAACCAAGCAACCGCCCTTGGACCCTCCGGGTCCCAGACCCCGGAACTCCGTTCCTACTCGGACGTTCAAAATGGCCAATCCTGGATGGCTTTCCGGCCTTGTACCTCCGAATGCTCCTAAATCAATCTAAATAACCTCAAATTTGAAATCTAATCTCGACCCACGTGCTTGAATTCGGCCCTCTTTGTTACAATCCCTTTGAACCATCAAAGTTCAGTTGGGAAAGAACTCTCAGATCGCTCTGCCCCCTTTGCCCTTCTAAACAGCATTCCTACCAGGGAAGTCCGGCCCTCTGGGCCCGGACTATTCGAAAGATCTTAATTAAAAGACCAATGTCATCGGGAGATAATAGTACCATTTTATGAATGATAAATTATTTGAAGTTGATTTCATCCATGGGATTTCGACTAACATGACCACTTTCGTGATCAATCATATTGACTGCGCCTTTGCTTGCAGGATATATGGAATCAGGTGCAGGACCTTCGAGGGTAGCTCTGGAAAAGGACAAAGGAAAGAAGTCAGGCAAGACTCCTCAAGGAAAAGAGGACAAAGACCAAATGAAATACCAGTTCCAGGGTGAACCCCTGCACTCAAAGGTTTCCATGGATTGGAAAGAAATCGCTGACACCAATATCGGCCATGTCGATACTGACAAGTTCAAGCAAAGGTTCAGGGTCAACCCAATGACCAAAAATGCAAGGCTTATCAGACAAAGTGGAATAGCAAAGGCAGCAGGCTTTCCTCCATCTCTTGTAGCCCCTGAGCTCGTCATGGCCTATCGGCAGACATATCAACCAGATACAAGAACAATTGTTGACAGGGATAACAACATTCTCGCTGATATGTCGGCTGAAGCAATCACACAGACCTTTCATATTCCCACCTTTGTCGAAATGGAAACACCTACCATTGAGGAGTGTGAGGCAGCATGGGATGATAACCCTACAAGCTGCAAGAAGTTAATAAATCAGCATTGGCTCAAGGAAAAGCTGGGCAGCGCCGCGAAGGTTCCTAACGAACTCTTCCGCAGCGATTTCTATGAAGACTACCAAGATTTGGTCACAATGTTAAGCAGGGTTACGGGTCTCCCTACTGCGGCCTTCTTTCAGGGGTGGATGGTGTCCTTTGTTGAGTAGATCCTTTGCGGGAATGAAGATGTTACCACAAAGACCTCATTCTATTGGGGAGGTATAATAAGCGACTGCTTTCATGAGAAGTTCTTCAACGTGAAGAAAAGCTCCAAATTCTATATGACTTCATACCTCATCTACTCCTTGGCGGATCGGAGGCAATACAACGAGTTGTTCGTGGCACCCGATGAAGAGAAGGGTCGAAAACTGAAACCCTATGACAGGTATCCCCAACTCCAATACCAAAATTTTAAGGAGTATTGCAGGGTCAATGATGCCTTCACTAGCCACATCATCAGAATGGTTGCTGGAGATTTTGAGAGAAGGGTCTCTCACAGTGCTCAGGCCTTCCTGAAGCAATATGCCTTCCTCTTCATCCAACACCCAAATTTCACGTACATTCGTGCCCAAGGCTTCACCGAGAGGCCAAACAAGTTGCCTCGGTACCCCAATGACTGAATCATCTTATTGGAGCTTTCTCGATAGCTCCAACACATATAGGCGATCTTCAGCGACAAACACATAGCAGGGATCTCTTATCCCATGACTCGTGGCCATGGCATGTATAAACTAAAAACTTCCCAGTGCACTGGTAACACTGAGAAAGAACTGAAGGATTTCCATTTTCACCTGCACACTGCTAGCCCATGAATGGACCCATATGGGCATGTAAGGAAGGCACTAGGACCGAGGTTTGCTCATCTGCACCACATTGAGGACTTTTCGGGGGATTGTCAACATGATAAAGAGGTTCGTGCAAGGCACTATATGCGGATGACTACTCATTTTCTAAGAAAGGTGCAGCCTTTTCCCATACCGGACAAAGTCGAAGAAGACAAGAGCACCATAATGGACCCTAGGTACCCAATGGTTGCCAACTTTCTGTTACCAACAATAGACTGGGATGAATAGGAGGTTGATGACCTCGACATTATAACTAAGCCAATTTTGGCCCGTACTAAGGAATGGGTTGATAGACAAGTGGTCCGACTAAAACAGTATGAGGTAATTTTCACTTATGAAGGCCTCAAAAGTGAGCCAAGTGCCATGGAGGATGTCGCTGCCACCACTTCAACCGGCGGGACATCCAAGTCTCCTCTAGTCACCAGGTCTAAGAAGAGGAAGGAGACAAAAATAGAACAGTCTCCTGACCCCAAGGTCTATACAAGTAAAGAAAAAGGGGGCTCACCCTCCAAAATACTTAAGCAAACAGGGGGTATGGCAGAGTAGCCCTTAATCCAAGAGGAAGAAGTAAAGGGTACAGATCAATTAGAACCCCTCTTGGCTCTCCCTGCCCTGACTGCCACACCACCTACTTCTTCGGCCATGATTGCCACATCTGCGTCGGCAGTGGACATTTCTGTCCATCTCGCCCCTTCACCTCTGGCCGAGTCCATGATTGTAATTGAATCTTCCTTCGCCATGACTACTCCTCCTTCCTCCGCTGCTATGTCACCCACCACGTTGCTCCCTTTAGCTGCAGTGATGGCACCTATACTTGCATCCACTTTTCCTGAGGCCTTCTCCAAGCATATGCAAAATATCCCCTCCGAGCTCTCCCAGATCCTCATGTATCCCACGCTTCAAGCAGCCTTAGCTCAGGTCCTTGCTACTGCCAAACCTTCACAACCCCCGACAGGGCCACTGGCTATGGAAGCCACCATGTTAATTTCTAAGGAGTGGGAGAAACGAGAGTGAGAAGCCTTGAATCCATTTGAAGAAGAGGCTCATGAATATCATGAGCACCCAGAGTATGAGCACCGAATGATTGACAGGGTGGCTTACGACGAGGAGGGAACTGGTTCCTTAAAGAGTGGGGATGAGGAGGACAGTGTAGGTGGTCAGATCATCGTGCAAACTTTCGATGATGAACTTGAAGAGGAGATGGCCCGACAGTTGAAGGGTACTGAAAAGAGGGAAGAAGGGTCACCCTTTGGAGGAAAGGGACCCCAACAAGAAGATAGTCCGGGGAAACATGAACCGGAGGGTGAGGCTCCAGCTATCAAGAGCATCGAAATTGAGCAACCCAAGGAACACAAGCCTGAAGATGAGCAAACCAAGGAGATAGAGAAGGAAGAAAGTCCCCAACAGCTATTATCTACCAAGCTTCCTATCAAGCGCCTCATGTTCATCCAGGACTCTGATGACGAAGAAGGAGATGCTTTGAAAAGGGAAAAAGGGCCCCCCAAGGGTAGGGAAATTGAAGTCTCAACCAAGGAAGGTAAAGGTGATCATGAATCGCCTAAAGAAAAGGCCACTATGCCTGAGTGGCTTGAAAGACAGCTTGAGAAGAAAACTCTTGCACCAAGGGACCCAAGAGCAAAGTTGGAGGCCATCTTGGCCTAAGCATAGGTTACAACTAGAAAAGAGAAAAGGCCTGAGATCAGATCGAGGGTAACGATGGACGCCTCTGGGTCTTGAGCTATGCAAATAGCCATGCCCATGCTAGGTCAGGAAGGGATAACTTACAACATCTCCACCATGGATCTAGGGACCACCACCATAGAACAGAAGGTAGGGCATCTTGAGGAGTCCATGGCTATAGTGGTGTATCTAATAAAACAAGACAATATTTCAAAAGATGAGCTCAAAGCACAGGTGGCTGCTTTAACAGATTATATCCAGCAATGGTCTTCGGTGGATGACCTGCCTACCACGTCCACAACCGCACCCCAACTGTTGTCCAAAGAACAAATCAATAAGATGGAGAGAAGAAAGAACTTGGAAAAGACTACGGAGGGCTGGTTCCGGAAGGTCTTGTACTTCGGGAACATGGGAATTAGTCGGGTTGTGCGAATAGCCAACAAATTCTTAGATCTAAAACAATCTTTGAAAGGCACAAGGAAGCTCTACACCAACTTTCCTGTGGCATACGACTCCACATTTCCTAAGATTGAGGCTATCCTTCAGTTACCAAAAGCCACATGGGAAAGGAGCTTGCATTTAACAAGGATGATCACTAGTTGATGGATGTGTGGTGGCAGGACTTTGATAACAGGAAGGAAAGGTTGGAGAAAATAATGAGCAAAGTGGATCTAGACATAGAATGGATCAAGGAGATTAGGATGGAGTGCGCTTGTTATCTCAAGTTGATGATGGAGTATGATGTGCCTGCAGTACAAATGGATCCAGAAAAAGTGAAACCTTACTTCCAGAAGAGGATGGAGGATGGGATGTCTAGCAAAATAATAGTGGAGTTCATGAGTTTTGCTTCCCATGATTTTGATCAATCAGAGTTGTTCAGGGATCAAGGTACAAAGTACGATGAGGACTGGAAGAAGCTAGAAGATAATGCAAAAGAATGGAGCTACCAAACGCTACGATACAATATTATTGAGGTCGACAAACTCCAGCTAGTCATCTTGAAGTTCATGGAATATCCAGCATCGAAGAAGCAGCAGGACAGCCCTGTTGATGATAAAGAGCTCCCCAAAGAGTAGCTTCAGTAAATAGCAATCAGCAAAAAGACAAAATGCTACAGTACCGTCACTAGAGGACAAAATAGGGGAAGGGACAAAATGTAATTTTAAATTATAATGTATTGAGGGTTGGTGAAACCCTATTTTGTAATGAATCTTGGCCACACAATGAGAATTAATCTTAGCCATTCATTTGACTTTTTGGGCACTATAAATAGGGCTCTCCTCTCATTTGCAAAGAGAGTTGAGTTGTTGTAAAGACATGCTACAGAAATTTATAATGAAAATACATTGACTTGGTGCATTTTCTGCATTTTTTGCATGTTACTTGATTCAACCTCCATTGTTAGATGATTTAGTTAGATTTTTATTGTTGTGTTAGTTAGTTGTATTATTGCTTTGGTAGATTTTAGAAATGTCGTTCCATAATTATGAAAATTCTTGTGGTGTAGATACCTTCTTAGTCCATACTTTTTGTTGTTTGCTGATGGTAGATAGCTGTGTAAAGTTAGTCCGGGCTTAAATTCAAAGTTTCTCCACACTTTCATCTTTGTTCATGCATGCATATGGTGAATGAAAGACGAAACATTTGCAGACCTTAGAAGATAGCACAAATTCCATGAGACTGTGAGATTTCTGGTTAAGTGGAATATTGTTTCCAGGAAGCTGTCCATTGCAGGAACTCCATTATCATTGTTCATAGTTAGTTGAAGGTCCAGGAACCTTCTGTCTTCCCCACTCTTTTTCCCCTTTTTTTAGAAGTAACCTATACCAAGGTTCATTGCACATTGTAAAGCCAAATTTGAAGAAATATTGAAGTTTTAGACTGTTGTTCGAACCTACATCCAATGGAAATCTAATTTCTATCTGAGAAACTTCTGATTTGAAGATCCACCTCGCATCTAGCTATGTAAGTCTGCCCTGTGATTACCAGCAAAATCACATCAACATCAACTGAGGAATTCCATGCAAGTCATGACCTGACACCTAAGAGACCTTGGGGAGATCTTCAACACCTTGTCATGGGAGATTTCCTTTCAAGAGACGTAGTACATTCGTGTGCTACCTATGTTGAGAAAGTGTGCAAAAACACCCATCAACATAACCCCTACACCCGCACAAGACTTTGAGGAACTTAAAACATGATCTTCGCTAGTGTTCTTCATGACTTCCAGGTATGTCCACCTCTACCAGCTTGCAGCACATCCTTTGGATTAATTTTTTCTAAACTAATTGAAAATATCTTAAAAGAAAATTCAAATCCATTTTAGTGGCCAATTAACCACCAAACTGGGCACAAACCCATTTGAAAAATCCTTTAAAATTCATTCAAATGATACCATTTTAGGTCATTTGAAACCTTTCCCCACCACAATTTTTCTTCACAAAGCAGTCAATCTCTTGTAGCCTGCAAGCCCTTCATCGTCGCCACTCGAAACGGTAAAAAACTTTAAATGGGAAAAAACTTGAGCCTCGAGACCTTGCAGGTCCACCCTTGTGGACTTCTATATGCGGGCGAATGCCATCCCATCATTGCCCTTGAAAACCCAAATGGTGGAATACTTAAGCAAAAAACTTGAAATATTGAAACCCCTATGGGTTTGCCTCTGTGGGCCACTACATGCGGGCAGCCCTCATCTTGCTGCCATTTCTAAATGGTCAACCTTTTCCAGCATTCTGCATCGCAAATCCTGCCACCCCAATAGTCATTCATTGATTTCACAAACCAAACCTAGTGTGGGCCTTCGTTGACTCTTCGCCACCATCGTGGCATAATTTCTCAATGGTTGAGCTTGTGCTCCTACCCTCATCACTAGCTTTGCGTTCCTCCTCCCCGATCAAAGGTTCCTAATCAAAAAATGTTAAGTCCAGACTAACCTTATATGGGCTAAACCTTGTGGGGGTCCATCTGTGGAACGCCCCACCTTTTCCACCATTTCAAACAGTCGTAGAAACCCATCGGTTCACTTTGCAAACTCTGCCTTGGTCATTTCCCTCCCAAGTCTTCAACATGAAAATGACTAAGTCTAGTGCCCTGCGGGCCGCTATTTGCGGCCTACCATCACATAATTGTCATTTGAGAATGGTTGCACCTCCTCTTCTACCCGCGTTGCGGAGTCCAAGCTCTCCTACATCATCTGATTTCCTTTAGGAAAAGTGGCCAAGGTTAAGGTGTCTTGCGGGCCTGCTTCTGTGAACTATTGCTTGCAGGCCACCGTTTCATCATCACCATCCCTAAGTAGCCTTCACCTGACGGCTTTCCATCAGTCCTTGCCCACATAATTTGAAATGATCAAACCAAAAGGAGCCAAGCTAAGCCATCCTGGCCACCTACGGATCCTGCATTGCGGGATTCCTCTTGCGGGTTTTTGCCTCTTGACCATCATTTCTCAATGGTAGAGCTACAAACATCTGTGAAACCCTCTGCTTCTGCACTCCTTCAACCCACATGAGAAAATGACCAATTGAATGCCTCCAAGGACTTCATAGTTGATTACCCAGTGTGTTAATTTCCTTGTTAAAGACCTCGACCGCAAAAACTTTAGTGCAGAACTTTGAGTGTGGGTGGTCGTCTGTGAGCCATCGTGACTCCGGTATTGTTCTGCTTCTGACTGCTCCTAATGGCTCTCAGCCCAGGGAAACCTGCTTCCCTAGGCCCGCCTTCCTACAATTAACCCAAAAGAGAATCAAACAATGAATGTTAGTGGATTTTATATGAATTGTTGGATCTAACCCTCATTTTGCAAGATTTAACTAACGCTTCCCTAATTTCTATGTGAATTTTCTTGCTACATCTTTCTTTGTAGGATTTATGGAATCTATTGTGAGATAATCAGGGAAGTCTGTAGAGAAAGAGAATGGAAAGAGGCCTGCAAAAGCATCAAGGGGAAAAGAAGAGAAGGATCAAATGAAATATTAGTTCCATGGGGTGGAGTGCACCTCCAAGATCACTTCCACTTGGGATTCAATATCAAACACCAACCTTGGGCATGTGAGTTCAGATGGAGGGTCATGATCAACCCTACAACTGAGAATTCCTAGAAAATTTGAAAGAGTGGCCTCGCCAGGGCAGCTAGCTTTCCACCTACACTTGTAGCTCCAGAACTAGTGATGGTGTGTAGACAGTGCTACCATAGTAATAGTAGAAAGATTATAGATCATGATGGTAGAGTTTTGGTAGATCTTTCTGTCTGATCCATAGGCCAAACATTCCATATCCCTACATTCAACCCCATGGAGGAAACAAAGAAGGGATATGCTAAAAACATGTGGAATGTAGACACCCTAGGATCCAAGAAGTTGATCAACCAACATTGCTTGAAGGATAAGAGGGGTTGTGTTGCTAAGGTACCCAAGGAGCTATTCAGGAGCAACTTCTATGAGGAGTACAAAGATTTGGTCACTCTGTTGAGCAGTGTAATGGGCCTCCTCACTACTGCCTTCTCCCAGGAACTTGGGTGTTCTATTTCATTGAGGAGATCATCTATGGAAAAATGAGGTTCCATTGGGCCAAGATAATTAGTGACAACATGCTTGAGCAGCATATGGTAGTGAAGAAAACATCTCAGTTTTACATGACCTCCTACTTGGTATATCTACTAACGGAGGCATTCCCATACAAAGGTCTCTTTGTTGCACAAAACCCAAATCTAGGGAGAGGAGAGCTCAAAGTGTATGATCGCTACCCATAACTGCATGCAGTACAAGAATTTTAAGAGAGAACACCAGAGAGTAAATGATGTCATCATTGGGCATATCATTAGACTCCTTGGGGGAGACTTTGAGAGAATAGTCTTGCACAGTGCCCGGGAATTCATCCAGAGATTGGGGTACCTGTTCATACAGTACCTGAAGTTCACGTATATCAAAATAGAAGGGTTGTCTGAAAGACCCTACAAGCTACCATGGTACCCCAATGACTAGATGATCATATTGGAGGTCTCTAGACACCTACAAAATTCCCATACTCTACTAAATGGTAAACACCGAGTAGGGATCTCATATCCCCCAACCTTTGGGCAAGAAATGTATGTTGTTCCTGCTGCCCAGTGTGTGGAATATTCAGAAAAGGAGATAGTGGAGTACAATTTGGACCTCCACACAACCCAACCAAGAATCTACCCCTATAGAAAACTAAAGAAGATGGTTGGAAGGCAGTATCCTCATCTACCTCATATTGAAGACTTTTGGGCCAAATTCCAAGATGATAAGGAAGTGTGAATGAGGCACTATATGCAAATGATGGCTCAATTTGTATAGTCAATTAACTTGTTCCATGTTCCCAATCAAATTGTGGAGGAGGATGACACCATTATTGATGAAAGGTTAAATGTCATGGCTGACTTTCCATTGCCTCTAATAGAATGGGATGAAGAAGAGGTCAATGACCTCGATATAGTAATGTGGTTGGTTTAAAATGGGACCAGGAAATGGGTAGATTCCCAAATTACCCAGCTTAAAGCGCAGGGTGCAATAATAACATATGGTGAGCTTGAAGATGAGCTTGAAAGTGAAATAAATAGAGGAGAAGTTGCTGCCCCAATAGGGGAAGCACCCAAATCCCCACCTGCAACAAGATCAAGGAAAAGGAAGGATGTGCCTGAAAGCCATCCCAAACACAAGGTATATACACATAAGGCTAGGGAGGGAGAATCCTCAAAGAAGGAAAATAAATCAAGATGGTTCTTCAGTGAAATTCCAACCATTAAGGAGGATCCACAACACGAGGGAGAAGAAGAGGCCAAGCAACTATAGTCACCACCTACCACCTTTTCTCCCACCACTACCATTTCCATTGTCACTCCTCCACCCCTTACAACTCAGGTGTTGCTTTTTTCCTCTCCTCCTATCGTGGACATCTTGGTCCACCTCACCAATGGCCCCAATTATGATACAGGATTCTTCCTCAACCATGAAATCTTTGCTATCATCTACCTCACTACCTCCTCCATTTCCCAATCTTTCTATTGCAATGCCTTTAGTTATGACAACTACTATTCCTCCTCTTACCTTACCACAATCCTTTTCCATGTATATGCAAGGAATACCCACTGAGCTCTTTGGGGTGATAATGAATCCCAAAGTTCAAGCTTTAATGGCCCAGATTGATGTTGGCCTACCCATTCCTCCACCACCTATAGAACCATTGAAGATGCAGGCCACCATGTAGATATCTGAAGAAATGGAGAAACACCAAAGGGAGGCTACCAAAGGAATGATTGAGGATCCCGAAGATACCTTTAAGGATTATTACTTCGAACACCTAGAAGGCGGAATGAGCATAAACATGGATAAGGTGTCATCAGATGGGGAAAGGTCACACTCTTTGAAGGAGGACACTGAGGCTCTCAAATCCAAGTACATCATAGAAGCCTTGGATCAAGAGCTTGAAGAGGAGTTGTCCCAACAACTCAAGGATATAGGAGAAGAGGTTGAATCTAAATAGTATCCTTTCGAAGAGAAAGAAAATGCTAATGTCAATGTGGATATACTCGAAGAGACTCCACTAGTCAGGAAAGACAAAGGCCTCATCCAAGAAGGAGAAGTATCTCCTGAAAAGGAGGAGGAAGAGAAAGAAGAAGATAAAGAAAAGGAAGAAGATGCACCAAAGAAGAGCCTTGAGCTTGAGTGTCATGTAGAGCTTGAATAGGAAGAAGAATGGGTGCCTCAAAAAGAAAGCATCACTGAAGAAAACATAGTCACCATTGAGTCTGACAGGGAAAAGGCTATACATATTGAGGACTCAAATGAAAAGTGGAAAAAATTGAACGAGAAGCCCTAGGCCATGAGGAGAAAAAGCTCCAACATGCACAAAGAGAGGAAGGTGATCATAAATCACCAAAAAGGGAAACATTGATGCCTGACTGGCTAGAGAAGAAGCTACAAAAGAAATCCCCTACATTAGTTGATCCAAAGGCTAGACTCGAGGCTATCCTAGCAAGAGCGCATATAAAGACAAGGAAATAAAAGAAGCCAAGAGTCTGCTCCCACATCATAGTTGATGCATCCAGATCAAGGACAGTGCAGATTGCTACCCCAATGATAGATAAAGGTGAAGAGGTCAGATACAACATTTCCACCATCAACTTGGTCCCTGTAACAAGATAGAAGAAAATTGATGAGTTCCAGGAGTTAGTGGCTATGATCATGCAACAAATGAACGAGGATCAATCCTCTAAGGAAGAACTAAAAGCACAAGTGGTGGATCTCACTGCATATATTCAGCAATGGACTTCCTTGGAGGAAGAAGCTCCAACAACATCTTTTGCGCCTCCGCTTCTCTCCCAAGAACTCACCAAGATGGAAAAGATGAAGAATTGGACAAAGGCTATTGCAGACTGGTTCCAAAGAGTGTTATACAATGGTGATATGGGAATAAACCACGTTGCTCGAATGACCAATAAATTTCAATATTTGCAAAAGCAATTTGAGGGAATAGAGAAGATATGTCACTAGTTCACTGAGCTATATAGGATTACCTATCCTAAGCTCAAGGCCATTCTCAAGATGCATCAGAAGACATGGGAGAAAGAATTGGCGCTCATCAAGGATGATCACTGGCTAATGGAGACATGGAAAATGGGCCTAGATCATAAGAGGGATGTCTTAGAAAGAGTTGCATGAGGTCGAACTTGACCTCAAATGGGTCATAGAGCACAGAACGGATAGCGAAGACTACCTCAAGCTGATGATGGATTATGATATGCCCGTCCTAGAGCTAGATCCAGAGGAGATTAGGCCATTCTTCCATAAGAAGATGGAGAAAGGGGCAGTGAATGCATTAACATCGAATGTCATGGACTTTGCTGCAACAGCATTCACACAGTCTGAATAGGTAATCAAGGCCATGCCCAGATGCACCAAACATTGGGAGAAACTCATTGGTAGACTTAAGAGGCTAACCTTCCAAGTCCTTTAATTTGACATCATGGAATGGGACAAGCTTTAGGCACTAACTGGAAAATTTATGGAGTATGCCACCCTTCAGAAAAGTGAAAGAAAACCAAAGATCGATGATGAGTTTCTAATAGTATAAGCTAGAAAAGGAAGGCAATCAGAAAACTGCTTCATTGTCAGAGCCACTAGAGGAAAAAATAGGAATAAGACAAAAATGTATTTTATATTGATATATTTTGGGGGTAGGTGAAACCCTAATGTAAAATGTATCTTGGCCACACAATGAGACTAAACTAGCCATTCATTTCACTTTTGGAAAACTATAAATAGGGGTCTCCTCTCATTTTCAAAGAGAGAGTTGAGTTGTGTAAAGACATGTTGTAGAAATTTTAATAGAATTTCATTGTTTTGGTGGATTCTTGTGTTTCTCACATGTTACATGATTCATCTTCTCAAAGTTAGAATTTAGTTTGTTGTTTTAAGTGTTTCAAGTTGCTTTTAGTTGTTTAGTTCATGTTTTCCATTGATGGTGAAGAATGCTTTTTTGTTGATGCCTTCCATGTTCATGCTTTTTGTTGTTTATTGATGATGAACAATAGTGTAAAGTTATTTTGAACATTAACTTACTGTTGCACTTAGAATTCATCTATTTCTCATGATTTATGGTGAATGAATAGCTGAGAATTTTGTAGACCTTAGAAGATAGCACTAGTTTCATGAGATTGCATGCTGCTTGGTTGAATGTAACTTAGTTTTAGGAAGGATTTCCACTATAGCATCCTCTATTGTCACTATTCATCATTAGTTGTAGGTCTAGGAACTCTCTTTTCCCTTTTTAACTTCCTTTGAAATAGTAGTTAAAGCAAAGTTCCAGCATCATTGTAAAGCCATATTTGATGTTGAACATGGATTTTTAGACTACTATTTTGAACTTGCAACAATTGCACCTCACTTTCAAAATCTCATAAGCTCCAGTTGAAGACCCAATTCCCTTCCAACTTAGAAAATTTTCCATGCCCCTTGTGATTACCAATAAATCAAACCAATCCACTGAGTTTTTTTTGCAATTCAAGACCTAACACCTGAGAGACCTTTGGGTAATTTTTTGCAACTTGTTTGTAGGAAGTTTCCTTTCAAGAGAGGTAGTGCACTTTTGTGCTACCTATGTTGAGAAGTGCAAAAACACCCATCAACGAAACTAGCGCTAGAAGGAGGGCAACCTTTTTTGCTAAGATGGATTGAATGGGTTCCTTCTCCCCTAAGAGGTTCCAAAGAGTGTTAAGATCTACACCAAACAAAGGGGAATTCAAAGAGCTACCACCCCCTACCAAGGCTAAGAGAGCTAAAAGAGGGGAAGCATCCACCTCAACCCCATCCGTTCAACGCACTTCACATCCATCCTCACCTCCTCCTTCCATCCATTCGCCCCACTCTTCTCCTTCACTTATGGTAGCCCTTTCCTCTTCCCAGCCACTCCAAAATACCTTCCAACCCTTCGCCTCCCATAGCCAGGGCATTGTTCCTATCCCAGCACTTCACAGCCAAGGAATTGCCTCAACCATTGCTGCCATTTTGTAGCCCCAAGTCACTGTAGCACAGCCAGTGCATCCTCCACCTCCCATCATGGCTTGGCTAGGTAACAACTCATCTTCATTGTCCTTTAATGACTATCATGACATGCCAAAGAACCCAGAAGGATTTTGCACATAGTTCCATCCTTGTGATTTGCAACAGACTACAGAAGAACATATCAAAATCTTTCAAACAACCTTGAAGGACATGCAAGTAGATCATGAAGAAGTGGCTTGTAGGCTCTTTCCCTACTCCTCGGGTGACGAAGCCTTTTACTAATACATCCATCTTCCGACTAGATCCATCACAACTTGGGATCAATTAAAGAATGCCTTCTTGCAGAAATTCAAGATTTTGGTCAGCCCTTCCAAACTATACAGTAGTTCATGTCCATTCGAAGGGAAGTCAACGAACCAATCAGCTCCTTCGATGATCGGTTTCATCATGCTTACATGAAGTTTTAGCCACCTTATGTGGTCGATGATGCCTCAGCTAGATTGGTCTATTATGCAACCTTGGACAACCATACATTTGCACTAGTGAAGAGAATGTGCCCGCTGCCCACAAGATTGGTAGATGCCTATGTAGAAGCAGTCATAGCAAGCACTAATCTAGGATAACACATAGCTGGTCTACTACCTTCCTTAGGGCCATTTTCTCATCCAATGCAGATCTAAGGACTTACCCATGCCTTGGAACATCAGACACCAATCATGAATCAATTTCCCCAACTACCAATAGTGCCTCATTTGGGGTAGCCATTGAACCAAGTACCTCTCGTGCCTCATTATCTACAACCACAACAACAATAGGATTTTTCTCAACTACCCCAAGTGCTTGCATACCTATACAACTTTCAATTCCCACCCATTCAGTAGAATCGGCCTATAGTATAACCAATCTTCCTTCATAATCAAGCGTCACAACTGACCAACATAGAAAAGGATCAGATAGATGAGTTGACAAAGTTGTTAAAAAATATTTCAACAGAAATGACACACCTAAGGAATCAAAATAACCAGCTACAAGCCTCCCAAAGAAGCATCCAAGACAATCTGAATTGAGGCAACCAAGATAACCATGATGCAGGTGCTTCCTCTAGAGAGAATTATGAGAGAGGTCAAAGCTCTAACCAAGGCTTTGAAAGAATGCCTTCACAGAGATAGAACTGGGCATGGAATACAAGGCCAAACAATGGGGGCATTCCTACCCCTCTTGATTATTCAGATAATACTGATAAGACTATAAGTGAAGTATACCTAGTAGAGATAGCCTTATCGGGATGGTGTTGCATTCACAAAATAAATAGTCACTTCCAATTGGATTTCCCAGAGTTCCAAACAACCGCAGAAGTTGTCCAATTGGAAGTTTAGAATGTGGTAGATGGTGCAAGATGTTGAGACATAGTTCCCTCCAAACCATATGATTCCTCAGTGCTAGTGGTTAACCAAGATCCTTTCTCATGAGGTGAGAGCAATGCACCTAAAAAGGAGACTGCTACCCAAAAGGATGAAGAAGCAAAAGAGGAAAGCAACATAATCCCTTTATCTCAACTTTTTGATTCAATAGATAATGGTCTAGTAGATGAGGGAGAGTCATGAGAGGATGTGGTCCAAATATTCCATCAGAGGTAAATCCCCTATAATTTTAGGAATAGGAAAGTAGGTGGCCCTTTTACAACGTCTACTCCACCCAATAACTTTAGCACACCACTTGATCCAAATGCCAATAACAACCTAGGCTACCCCTATGTACCCACCCAATATTTCAATAAGAATAGGCAGTCAAGCAAAAATAAAAACCATCCTACTAGCTCCTCCCAAGACAAATATTTTGAGAATAAAATTGAACAAATGGGTGAATATGTGGTGGAAAATTTAAGAAGGTCAAGCTAGGCTTGTCAACCTTTGAATTGCTTAGGGTTCCAACAGTTAGAAATTATTTTCTTTAGGATGCTTAATGGGATTGCCCCATCCAAGACAACCCAAGAAGTTCCTGCCAAAAGGGTCTCCTTTAATGACTCACAAAATGAGCCTATAATCAAGGAAATCTTAGGAAAGAAAACAGATCATCCCTCGAATCAGCAAACAAGTAAACAACCTACGAGGGAACATAATCGAGCACAAATGAGGGATAAAGCTAACAATAAGAACAAGACTCAAGTAGCCTAGGCAGACACACCCATGGGCTTGTTCCAAGGGAAGTTGGAGACTCCTCCCTTCTTGACCACTATCAGAATATTTGGAAATAATTTGAATAATTTTCTGCTTGATTCAAGAGCATCGGCCAATGTCATGCCTCTCACAATATACAAAGCTATAGGAATATTCCTGACTCCCTCCCAATAGAAGGTGACCTAGTTAGACAAGAAAAAAGAGAATATAGTTGAAGAAATCAACAGGATACCTATGCAAATTACCACTAACATGAGGGTGTAGCAGGTGATCAACATTCAAGTTATAGATATCCCAAACACATGGCATCATAATACGAAAGGATTTCACCTGGGCATTGAACAGGTATGCTGCAACAGATTTTTCTCACCTATGGTTTCCCTAGAAAGGGTTGCCAAACTAGATTCTTATTGATCAGGAGCCACGTATTAAATTCATGATCATGGACTACAAAAACACAAATGAGGTGTTATTTGTTGAAACAAAATTGGGAAATTATTTTCCTATGGCATATCAGGAAGAGCTAGAATTCCAAGAAGAGGAGGTGACCAAAAAAGTCCTTCTTGTGTTATGTAGCCCTCCTACCAACCTAACCTACACACCTAAAAGTACAGAGATGTTAATTGAATCAGACGGTGAAGAATCTTATGAGGATGGTAATTTGGGATTGTTGGATGGATTCCAAGATTCTATGGAGAAATGTGTGCAAGATCATCTTAGCCTAGGAGCAAAAATTGACTTTCAGGAGCTCATGTTACCTAGTTGGTGTTGGGTACATAATGCTTCCCACTCAGAATTTAAATGTTTCCTTTTCCAAATGGCAGTTGAACACATTAAAGGAAAAGTCACCCCGAGAGGGGAATTCCAAGTAGTGCAACAAAATGAAAGCATTGCATAATCTATGCAACCACTTAAAACTACAAAAGACAATATAGTTTCAAGGAAGAAAGGAAGTTACACTAGCTCTAAAGTCAAAGAAGCCTCTAAGTTTTGGACCATGTACTTTGACGGGCTAAAATCCAAGCAGGGTGTATGGGTTTCCTTTGAACTCATCAATCCCACAAGTAAGACATACTTTGTTTCTCACAAACTTCAATTTTATTTAACAAACAATGTAGCAAAGTACGAAGCATTAGTCCATGGTCTCTTGATGGCACTAAGAAATAAGGTTAAAATGTTACAAGTCTTTGGTGACTTGGAGTTGGTAGTAAAACAAGTCAGGAAGTTGTATTCCTGCAATGATAGGAGGTTAGAAAATTGCAAGCATAGAGTATGGGATCTCAGAGAAGGACTAGATGTATTTAACATTCATTTGATCCCTCATTCCAAGAATCATATTGTTATTGCCTTAGCCCAAGCCACTAGCACCCTCCAGCCCCTATCCTTGACCGGATTAAAGAAATTCAATGTTGAGCTTACTTCCACTCCATCGGTGCCAGATAACATCACCAATTTCCAAGTGTTTAATGATGAAAGTCATATATTCGATTTCATCACAAGTTCCAACATATTTGCAACCCAAATCATTGATGAGGCAAAGCCCGAAGAGGCTGAATTAGACATAGAGGGAGTCATTAACCTCAAAACAAATACAATACCATGAGGCATGGTTCAACTTCAGTGAATAGTTGACTTAGATCATATAAGAGATCAAGATCAGCAAATAAAAAGGATTTAATTAACAACCAGTATGATGCTCACAACCTGGAAATGGATGAAGAAGCTAAGAATGTGTTCATTGAAAAAGTGTGCACACTAGAAGAAAGGAAAGGGATCATTGATGCCCTGGGCAAGTACCATGATGTGATTGCTTGGAGTTACAAAGACTCTAAGATATATGACACTTCAATCATCACGCACACCATCCCTCTCAAGCCGGAGGTGAGACCTTCTCGACAATACCAATGCCCAATCAATGCATTGCTAGAGCCCATCATCTACAAGTAAGTCTAGAAGTTCTTGTCCACTAGAATTGTATTCCCAGTTAGACACTCCACGTGGGTGGAAAACTTGATCCCAATCAGGAAGAATAACGGAGAAATTAGATTATGCGTAGACTTCTGCAACTTGAGTAGAGCCTCAGAAAAGGAAAAATATCCAGTACCCTCATTGGATGAAGTGTTGTAGATAGTTAATGGGTCTCAGATGATGAATTTTTTGGATGGATACTCAGAATAAAATCAGCTAATGGTGTAGCATGAGGACAGGGATAAAATGGCTTTTACTACAAAATGCGGAACTTTTGCATATAGAAGAATTCCATTTGGACCAATCAAAGTTGGCGCAACCTTCCAACATGCCATGGATATCACCTTTAAGGATTTAATTGGAAAATGCATCATCATCTATATGAATGATCTAACCATGTTTTCAAAGAAAATAGGGGATCACTTCTCTGATTTATGAAAGGTCTTCCAAAAATGTAGAGTTTGGAATTTCTCTGAATCCGAAGAAGTGCATCTTTAGAGTTACAAAAGGTAAGTTGTTGGGCCACGTGATCTCATAAAGAATAATCTCCATAGATTTGAAACATTTTCAAGCTATTCTTAAAATTCAGCTTCTGGGCAGCAAGAAAGAGCTAAAATCTTTCTTTGGAAAGATCAACTTCATTAGAAAGTTCATCATGGGTTTTGCTGAAATAGTCGAGCCCCTAAATGTTATGTTAAAGTAGGATACAAAGTTTGAATGAATTTTGGAAGCTAAGAAATATTTTCAAGAAATCAAGAAAGTGATTTTTGATGCACCAATGTTGGTCAGCACAGATTACCTGAAGTCATTTTAAATCTATTTGTTTGCTTCAGATCACTCTTGTGCCAACATATTGACTCAGAAAAATGACAAAGGAAGAAAGCACCCTATTTCCTTCATAAGTGCTCCTCTAAAAGATGCAGAGTTAAGGTATCACAATGTTGAAAATAATGTATACACCTTATTCATAGGAGTTAAAAAAATCTAGCATTATATCTTGAGGAGTAAGGTGTTTTCAATTGTAACTGATCCGGCAGTCAAGACCTTGTTAATGTAGAATGAACTGAGAGAGAGGAGAGAAAAATGGGTCACTTTATTATAGGAATATGACATGGATATTCATCCCATGAAGTTGTTCTAAGGGTAGGCCCTCACTCAAACAATAGTTGAAACGATAGTTGAAGCGAGACCCGATCTCACTATGCAACAGTACCAACTAGAAGATGTTTCTCCTAGAGAGTGGTATGACGACATTTTCTACTATCTGTTGAACAACAAGTGCCCATCCTAGCTACAGGGAGTACAAAAATTTGCTCTTTGGTTGAAGAGAAATATCTATACATTGTAGGGATCTATATTGTACAAAAGAAATCAAGAAGGAGTCTATCTCAAATGCCTCAGAAAAGAGAAAGCAACCAGAGTACTAAAATAATTTCATGAAAAATTTGGCACTAGCCATGGATCCTACCCTTCAACCACCCACCAAATTCTAGAGGCTGGGTACTACTAGCTGATGACGTTTAAGGATGCACACAATCATGTTAGAACTTGTCACGTTTTCCAAACTACTACTACCAGAGAAAGAAATGGTGTTGTCTCGTTGCAACCAGTCCTGGAGGTAAGGTCGTTCACTCAATGGGGTCTCAACTTTATTGGTATGGTAATCCCACCATCCTCTATAGGCCATAGGTACATTATAACTACCTCTGATTATTATACTAGATGGACAGAAGAAATAGCATTTAGGCAATGCACTACTAAAGTGGTTGTTAACTTTTTAGAAAGTTTTATCTTGAATCATTTTGTTTGCCCCTTTTCCCTTGTGTGTGATAATGGCCCCACCTTTTCCTCGCTTAAGTTTTATAGTTGGGTCTTCGATTATAGGATTGTGCTTAAATTTTCTTCTAATTATTACCCTTAGGGAAATGGCCTAGCTGAATCAATGAAAAAAAATCTAATAACTGTGATAAAAAAACTACTTGACAAAAACCCTAAAGACTAGCACACCCAACTACATTTTTCCTTCTAGGAAAATTGTACACGCCATAATGCTTCCCTAGGTGATTCCTCATTTCATCTGGTTTATATCCTAGAGCCTATCTTTCTTGTCCACCTCAAGATTCCCACCCTCCAGTTTCTCAACACGTACTATGTGGAGGGAGACCACAGAGAAGCTCATCTAGCTGAATTGTTGCATTTAGAGGAAGTTTGTGACCAAGCAATTGAGAATTTTGTCAAACATCAAGGCATAGTTAAAAGATAGTTGGATCGTCGAGCCAAAGCCAAGGCCTTTAGGATTGTTGATCTAGTCCTTTGTTGGGACAAGGCCCATAAAAGAATGGGGGACATGAAAAAATTGACAAGCTCTAGCTTGGCCCCTTTCAGATCTTAGAAATTTTAGGAGATAATGCCTTTCACCTCAAGAAACTCACTAGAGAGGATGTCTCGTTGCCTATCAACGGGTAGCATCTCAAGTATTATTTCCTTTCCTAATCTTTTCAAGATCATCTTTGTATATAGTTGTATATAGGTTAGCTTAGTTTTCCTTTTGCTTTGTTGTTGCACCTTCTCTTCGCTTTTGCTCACTTTCCCGGCTACTCTTTTTTTTGTTGAGAGTGTTCCTTTGTTCTTGATGTGGTGGTTGAGCTCAATACATCAGATAGATTACTTTGCTATTTACTCCCTTTCATTCTCTGGATAAGTCTTCATTCATAACTATTGATTTCTGACCGCTTCTATGAAGTGGGTTTACTTATTTGTACTTTGACTTGATCTAGGATAGAACCCTTGGTTGAATATTTTCACGCTTATCTCAAATCATGCACAAAGCACACTTTAAAATTTTATAAGGATTGCAAAATAGCAGTTATGAGGTCTCAGTAAGTGAAAATTCTTAAGTCTACTCTGGTGAACACTATGATTCCAAACCCATAGTAAGCTTCAATGCTTACGCAGTTGAGCAAAAAGAAAGAGTACCAAAAGAAAATATCATGGAAAAGAAAGAAAATAAAATAAAGGATTAAAACAAGCAACTGTGTGGGTGTGCGAGCAACTCTATCGGGGCCATGGATTCCTAGCTAGAAATAGAGGGATGTTCATGGGGTCACAGCAATAACTCCATCAAGGCTATGGGCGCCTAGTTGATAGTGGAGCAATGTCTAGGTTACTTTTGAGGTTAGATGACTTACATAGCTTGCCTTGACTAATCAATGGTTGTTCATTATGGTATCTAAAGAAAGGGAAATAAACTCACCCTACACACAATTCTAAGATATACCTATGACTTGATTTAGCTAAGGACCTCGTCCTCCTTCAAGTTTCTTACTTCACTTGGGGAAACTAGCTTCTGGTCTACAAAACCAAAGATTTTGGGTTCTAAATAAATATTTACCCTTAGAATGCTTGGGAGCATTCTCCTAGCAGATTCACCATTTGTTGTGCTTATAGCACACATTCCCCATTTAGAATGGGGACCCTCTTTTTCACCTTCATTGGGTCACTTTTTCCTTCACCTCATTTTTGTGTGCCCCTAATTTTGAGCTTCAAGTGGTCAAGGAGCCCCAAAGTCATCATCCTCAGTTGACCAAAATTCACCGTGCAAAAAATTTCTAAGTCCTTAGCTCCTGTGGAGGTTTCCATGTGGACTTCCCATAGCATTTTTCTTTGACATCCTCTGGCTTATGTGGGTCTGCAGCTATAGACTTCACTTTGCGTGTCATTGTCAACCGATTTCCATTTCATTGGCGACCAACCCAAGACGTTTGTCCGCATGGCGAGTCCCACAAGCTCTTCTGCTATCCTCTTTATGTCGCCTGTCAAATGGTGAAGTCTCGAGGTCCTTTCGTCTTGCAGGCTCTGCCTTTCCTACCACCAACCTTTTCAACTTCATGCCCAGCTACCCCGCTAGTCTTCATACACTCATTTAATGCAGATCATAAATGCACTTTTTACTATAAATAGGTCTGCCCAACCTGTCATTTTCACCCTCCTGCCAGTTGGAATTTTTCAAATCAAATGATGATTGTAACCCCTACACCCACACAAGACTTTGAGGAACTTAAAACATGATCTTCGTCGATGTTCTTCATGACTTCTAGGTATTTCCAATTCCACCAGCTTTTAGCGCATCCTTTGGATTAATTTTTTCTAAAGTAATTGAAAATTTCTTGAGAGAAACTTCAAATCCCTTTCAACAGTTGATTAACCACCAAATTGTGTACATACCCATTTGAAAAATCCTTTAGAATTCATTCAAATGATACCATTTTAGGTCATGTGGAACCTTTCCATGTCGTTTCTATTCTTCACAGAGTAGTCAATATCTTGCGGCTCACAAGGCCTTCATCAACACCACCTAAAATGGTAAAAAAAATCAAATGGGAAAAAACCTGAGCCTCAAGACCTTGTGGGTTTGCCTTGCAGACTTCCGCATGCAGGCAGACACCATCCCATCGCCACCCTTGAAAACCCAAATGGTAGAATACTTAAGTGAAAAACTTGAACTCTTGAAACCCCTGCGGGTACGCCTCTATGGGCCGTTGCATGCGGGTGACCCTCATCTTGCCACAATTTCTAAATGGTTGACCTTTGCCAGCATTTTGCATCACGGATCTCGTCATCCCAATAGTCATTCATTGTTTTCATGAAGCAAACCTAGTACGGGCCTCAGTTGAATCTTCACCGTCATCATAGCATCATTTCTCAATGGTTGAGCTTGTGGTCCCGCCCTCATCACAAGCTTCACATTCCTCCTCGCCGATCAAAGGTTTCCAATCAAAAAATGTTAAGTCTAGACTAACCTTATGTAGGCTAAACCTTGTGAGTTTCTTTCTGTGGACTACCCCACCTTCGTCACCATTTCAAATAGTTGTAGAATGACCTCTGTACGCTTTGCAAACTCCTCCTTAGTTGTTTCCCTCCCAAGCCTTTAGTGTGAAAATGACTAAGTTTAGTGCCATGTGGGCCTTCCCTTGTGGGCCACCATTTGTGTCATATTGTTGCATGATTGTCATTAGAGAATGGTTGCACCTCCTCTTCCACCCGTGTTGCAAAGTCTGAGCTATCCTCCATCATTTGAATTCCTTCGGGAAATGTGGTCAAGGTCAAGGTGTCTTACGAGCCCACTTGTGTGGACCGCTGCTTGTGGGCCAGCTTGTGCAGACTGCTGCTTGCGGGCCACCATTTCATCATCACCATCCTTAAGCGGCCTTCACCTAATGGCTTTCCACCAATCCTTGCCTGCATAATTCAAAATGATCAAACCAAAAGGAGCCAAGCCAAGTTGTCCTAGCCATCTGCAGATCCCACATTGCGGGATTCCTCTTGTAGGTTTCCGCCTCTTGACCATCGTTTCTCAACAGCAGAGCTAAAAATATCTGTGAAACCCTTTGCTTCCATACTCCTTCAACCTGCACGAGAAAAATGACCAATTGAATGCCTCTGAAAACTTCATAGTTGATTTCCTAGCATTGCAATTTCCTTGTTAAAGACCTCAGCCACCAAAACTTTAGTGTGGAACTTTGAGTGTAGGTGGTTGTCTGTGGGATGTCATGACCCTGGCACCATTCCACTTATGACTACTCCTGATGGCTCTCATCCCAGGGAAACCCACATCCCTAGGCACACCTTCCTATAATTGACCCAAACAAACCTTGAAAAATAAATTTTAATTGATTTTATATGAATTGTTAGTTCTAACCCTAGTTTTGTAGGATTTAACTAACGCTTCCCTAATTTCTATGTGAATGTGCTTGTTGCATCTTATTTTACAAGATTTATGGAATCTACTACAAGACCATCAGTGGAGTCTGTAGAGAAAGAGAAAGGAAAGACACTTGTAAAATAAGAGAAGGATCAAATGAAATATTAGTTCCATGGGGTGGGGTGCACCTCCAAGATCACCTCCACTTGAGATTCAGTATTAGACACCAACCTTGGGCACATGGACATGGATGAGTTCATATTGGAGGGCCATGATAAAACCTACAATTGAGAATTCCCAAAAAATTGAAAAGAGTGGCCTCACCAAGGCAATTGGCTTTCCACCTGCACTTGTAGCTCTAGAACTAGTGATGGTGTGTAGAGAGTGCTACCATAGTAGCAGCAGAAAGATTATAGATCATGATAGCAAAGTGTTGGAATATATTTCTACCTGATCCATAAGCCAAACATTCCATATCCCTACATTCAACCCCATGGATGAAATAGAGAAGGAATATGCTGAAAATATGTGGAAAGTAGACCCCCTAGTTTTCAAGAAGTTGATCAACCAACATTGCTTGAAGGATAAGAGGGGTAGTGATGCTAAGGTACTAAAAGATCTATTCAGGAACAATTTCTATGAGAAGTACCATGATTTTTTCACTCTGTTGAGTAGGGTAATGGGCCTGCCCACTGTTGCCTTCTTCTAGGAGTGGATGTTCTATTTCATTGAGGAGATCATCCATGGAAAAATGAAGTTCCACTGGGCCAAGATCATTAGTGACAACATGCACGAGCATCTTATGGCAGTGAAGAAAACATCTAAGTTTTACATGACCTCCTACTTGGTATATCTACTAGCAAAGGCATTCACATATAAAGGCCTCTTTGTTGCACAAAACTCAAATCCAAGGAGAGGAGAGCTCAAGGTGTATGATTGCTACCCATAGCTATAGTATAGGAATTTTAAGAGAGACTACCAAAGAGTAAATTATGCCTTCAATGGGCATATCATCATACTCCTTGGGGGATACTTTGAGAGAAGAGTCTCACATAGTGCCTGGGAATTCATCCAGAGATTCAGGTATAGGTTCATATAGTTCTCGAAGTTCACATATATCAGAAGAGAAAGGTTCTCTAAAAGCCCCTATTAGCTGCCATGGTACCCCAACAATCGGATGATCATATTGGAGGTCTCCAGACAACTACAAAATTCCCATACTCTACTAAGTGATAAACATTGAGCAGGGATCCCATATCCCCTAACCTTTGATCAAGCAATGTATGATGTTCTCGTTGCCCAATGTGCGAAATATTTAGAAAAGGAGATAGTGGAGTACAGTTTGGACCTCCACACAGCCCGACCAAGAATGGACCCCTATGGAAAACTAAAGAAGATGGTCAAAAGGTAGTATGCTCATGTGCCTCATATTGAAGACTTCTAGGCCAACTTCCAAGATGATAAGAAAGTGTGAATGAGGCACTATATGTGAATGATGGCTCAATTCATACGGTCAATTAATGTGTTCCATGTGCTTGATCAAATTGTGGAGGAGGATGACACCATTATAGATGAAAGGTTCAATGCCATGGCCAACTTGCTACTGCCACTAATAGACTTGGATGAAGAAGAGGTCAATGACCTCAATATAGTAATGTAGCTAATTGAAAATAGGACAAGGAAATCGGTAGATGCCCAAATTTCCCACCTTAAACCGCAGGGTGCAGTGCTGACATATGGTGAGCTCGAAGATGAGCTTGAAAGTGAAATAGATAGTGGAGTAGTTGTTTCCCCAACAGGGGAAGCACCCAAATCCCCTCCCACGACAAGATCAAGGAAAAGGAAGGATGTGTTTGAATGCCATCCCAAACACAAGGTATACACACGAAAGGCCACAGAAGGAGAATCCTCAAAGAAGGTAAAGAAATAAGGAGGGTTGGTCAGTGAAATGCCAACCATTGAGGAGGATCCACAACTTGAGGGATAAGAAGATGTCAAGCGACCACAATCACCACCTACCACCTCTACTCCTGCCACTACCATTGCCATTGCCACTCCTCCAACCCTTGCATCTCAGATGTTGCATGTTTCCTCTGTTCCTTCCCTAGACATCTCAGTCCACCTCACTTCCACCTCACCAATGGCCCCAATTATGATACTAGATTCCTCCTCGGCCATGACATCTCCATTGTCATTTGCCTCACTGCCTCCTCCATTTCCCACTCTTTCTGCTACAATTCCTTTAGTTTCCACAACTACTATTCCTCCTCCTAACTTACCAGAAGCCTTTGCCAAGTATATGCAAAGAATACCCATTGAGCTCTCTGGGGTGATAATGAATTCCATAGTTCAAGATATAATGGCCGAGATTGTTGTTGGCCTACCCTTTCCTCCACCACCAAAGATGGAGGGCACCATGCAGATATCCAAAGAAATGGAGAAATTCCAAAGGGAGGTTGCCAAAGGAATGATTGAGGAGCTCAAAGATCCCTTTAAGGATGATTACTTCAAACACTCAGAAGGTGGAATGAGCATAAACTTGGATAAGGTGTCATCAGATGAGGAAAGGTCACACACTTCAGAGGAGGAAACTAAGGCTCTTAATTCCAAGTACATCACAGAACCTTGGATCAAGAGCTTGAACAGGAGTTGTCCCAACAACTCAAGGATATAGGAGAAGAGATTGAATCTAAAAAGTATCCTTCTAAAGAGAAAGAAGACATTGATGTCAGCATGGAGGTACTCAAAGAGCCTCCACTGGTTGAGCAAGATAAAGGCCCCATCCAAGAAGGAGAAGTACCTCCTGAAAAGGAGGAGGAAGAGAAAGAAGAAGATAAACAAAGGGAAGAATATGCACTAAAGAAGAGCCCCAAGCCTGAGCATCATGAAGACCTTGAACAGGAAGAAGAAAGGGTGCTTGAGAAAGAAAGAAACACTAAAGAAAACATAGTCACCATTGGGTCAGACAAGGAAAAGGTTATACATATTGTGGACTCAAATGAAGAAGAGGAAAAAACTAAATCAGAAGCCTTGGGCCATGAGGAGAAATAGCTCCAACATGCACTAATAGAGGAAGGTTATCATGAATCACCAAAAGGGGAAACTCCAATGCTCAACTAGCTAGAGAGGTAGCTACAAAAGAAAGACCTTGCTCTCATTGATCCAAAGGCTAGACTTGAGGCTATACTAGCAAGACCACAGAAAAAGATGAGGAAAGAAAAGAAGCCAAGAGTCTGCTCTCACATCATAGTTGAGGCATCTGAATCAAGGATAGTGCAGATTGCTACCCCAATGACAAACAAAGGTGAAGGGTCAGCTACAACATTTCCACCATCAACTTGGTCCCTACAACAAGAGAGTAGAAAATTGATGAGTTGAAATGGTTAGTGGCTATGAGCATGCAACAAATGAACAAGGATCAATCCTCTAAGGAGGAACTAAAAGCACAGGTGGCAGATCTCACTGCATATATCCAGCAATGGACTTCCTTCGAGGAAGAAGCTCCAACAACATCTTTCATGACTCCACTTCTCTCCCAAGAAGAACTCACTAGGATGGAAAAGATGAAGAGTTGGACCAAGGCTATTGCAGACTAGTTCTAATGAGTGTTATACAATGATGATATGGGCATAAGCCAGGCTGCTTGAATGACCAATAAATTTTGAGATTTGCAAAATCAATTAGAGGGCATAGAGAATATATGTCACCAATTCACCAAGCTATATAGGATTACCTATCCTAAGCTCGAAGCCATTCTCAAGATGCCTCAGAAAATATGGGAGAAAGAACTGACACTTGTCAAGGATGATCACTGGCTAGTGGAGACATGGAAAATGGGCCTAGATCTAGGAAGGATGTCCTAGAAAGAGTTGCATGAGGTTGAACTTGACCTCGAATGGGTCAAAAAGCACAGAACGGACAGCGAAGACTACCTCAAGCTAATGATAGATTATGATATGTCCGCCCTAGAGCTAGATCCAGATAATATTAGGCCATTCTTCCATAAGAAGATGGAGCAAGGGGCAGCAGATGCATTAACATCAGATTTCATGGACTTTGCTGCAAGAGCATTCATACAGTCCAAACAGGTAATCAAGCACATGCCCAGATGCACCAAACATTAGGAGAAAATCACTAGAATATTTAGGAGGCTGACCTTTCAAGTCCTTCAATCCAACATCATGGAATGGGACTAGTTTTAGGCACTAATTGGAAAATTTATGGAGTACGCCACTGTTTAGAAAAGTGAAGGAAAACTAGTGATTAATGAAGAGTTTCTGACAATATTATTGATGGGTGTTTTTGCACCTTCTCAACATAGGCAGCACACAAGTATGCTACCTCTCTTGAAAGGAAACTTCCTACAAACTAGTTATAGAAAATTACCCTAAGGTCTCTCAGGTGTTAGGTCATGACAATGCTTGGAATAATTTAGTTGGTTGATGTGATTTGTTGGTAATCACAAGGGGCATGGAAAATTTTCTAAGTTAGAAGGGAATTAGGTCTTCAAATGGAGTTTATAAGATCCAAAAAGTGAGTGCAATTGCTGCAAATTCAAAACAGCAGTCTACAACTCCATATTCAACATCAGATTTGGCTTTACAATGATGTTGGAACTTTACCTTAAATATTATTTCAAAGAAAGCTCAAAAGGGAAAAGGGATGGAAGAGTTCCTAGACCTACAACTACTAATGAATAGTGACAATGGGGGATGCTATAGTGGACAGCCTTCCTAAAACTGAGTTTCACTTAACCAAATAGCATACAATCTCATGAAACTAGTGCTATCTTCTAAGGTCTACAAATTTTTCAGCAGTTCATTCACCATAAAGCGAATAAAAGATGAATTTTATGTGCAGCAATAAATTATTGTTCAGACTAGTTTTAAATTGTTTTTCATCATCAACAAATAGCAAAAATCATGAACATGGAATGTATCAACACCATAGGATTCTTCAATATCAATGTGCAACATGAACTAAACAACTAAAAGCTAATTAAAATACTTAAAATAGAAAACTAAATCTATCAACTTTGAGAATATGAATCATGCAACATGTGAGAAACACAAGAATCCACCAAAACAATGAAATTCTATTGAATTTTTTGTAGCATGTCCTTACAATAACTCAACTCTCTCTTTGAAAATGAGAGGAGACCCCTATTTATAGTTTCCAATAGTGAAATGAATGGCCAAGATTTACTCTCATTGTGTGACCAAGATTCATTTTACATTAGGGTTTCACCTACCCCAAAATATATTAATATAAAATACATTTTTGTCTCATTCCTATTTCATCCTCTAGTGGCTCTGACACTATAGTAGTTTTGTCTTCTAGTGACTGCCTTCTTTTTCCAGCTAAACTATCAAAAACTCATCATCTATCACTATTTTTCCTTCACTTTTCTAAACAGTGGTATATTCCATGAATTTTCCAATCAGGGCCTGAAGCTTGTCTCATTCCATGATGTCGGATTAAAGAACTTGGAAGGCCAGCCTCTTAAACCTAGTAGTATTGCTCCCAACTTTTTGTGCACCTCAGCATGGCCTTGATTATCTACTCAGACTGAGTGAATTCCCTCACAGCAAAATCCATGAAATCCAGTATTAATGCATCTTCCACCCCTTGTTCCATCTTCTTATGGAAGAGTGGCCTGATCTTCTCTAGATATAACTCTAAGGTGGGCATATCATAGTTCATCATCAGCTTGAGGTAGTCCTCGTTGTCCGTTCTATGCTCTACAACCCATTTTAGGTTAAGTTCAACCTCGTGCAGCACTCTTTACAAGATGTCCCTCCTATGATCTAGGCCCATTTTCCATGTTTCCACCAGCCTGTGATCATCTTTTGCGAGGGCTAGTTCTTTCTCCCATGTCTTCTAGGGCATTTTTAGAATAGCCTTGAGCTTAGGATAGGTGTTCCTATAGAGCTCAGTGAATCGGTGGCATATCTTTTAGGTGCCCACTAGCTACTTTTGTGCATCTTGAAATTTGTTGGTCCTTCGAGTAGCGTGTCCTATTCCCATGTCACCATTGTACAACACTTGTTGGAACCAATCTGCAGTAGCTTTGGTCCAATTCTTCATTTTCTCCATCCTGGTGAGTTCATCTTGGGAGAGGAGTGGGGGCTCAGAAGATGTTGTCAGGGCCTCTTCCTCCAAGGAATTCCATTGTTGAATGTAGGCAGTTAGATCCATCACTTTCACTTCTAGTTCCTCTTTAGAGGACTGATCCTTGTTTATCTGTTGCATGATCGTAGCAACAAACCCCTGGAATTCATCAATTTTTTGCTCTCTTTTGGTAGGGCCCAATTTGATGGTGGAAATGTTATAACTGACCCCTTCTCCTTTGTTTGTCACTAGGGTGGTGATCTGCACTATCCTTGATCCAGATGCATCAACTATAATGTGGGAATGGACTCTCAACTTCTTCTCTTTTCTCATCTTTTTTTGTGCTCTGGCCAGTATATCCTTGAGTCTTGTCTTGGGATCAACGAGAGCATGGGATTTCTTTTGCAACTTCTTTTCTATCCAGTCAGGCATTTGAGCCTCTCCTTTTGGTGATTCATGATCAACTTCCTCTCCTTGCACATGTTGGAGTTGTTTCTCCTCATGGCTTGGGGATTATAGTTTATTTCTTTCCTCTTCTTCATCTGAGTCCTCAATATGTATAGTCTTCTCTGTGTCCAACTCAGTAGTAGCTATGCTCTCCTCAGCAACACTTTCTTTCTTAGGCACTCTTTCTCTTCTTGTTAGAGCTCTACATGATTCTCTAGCTCAGGACTCTTCTTCGGTGCCTCTTCTTCCTTTTCTTCTTCTTTCTCTCCTTCAGGAGGTACCTCTTCTTCTTAAATGGTTCCTTTGTCTTTCCCAATTAGTGGAGGCTCTTTGAGTATCTCCACATTGGCATCAATGTCACCTTTCTCCTTAGAAGGCTACTTCTCAGATTCAACCTCTTCTCCTATATCCTTGATATTTTGGTACAACTCCTCTTCAAGCTCTTGGTCTAAGGTCTCTATGATGTATTTGGCATTGATAGATTCAATGTCCTCCTTCAAAGAGTGTGACTTTTCCTCATCGGTTTCCATCTTATCTATGCTCATACGCATTCCACCCTCTAGGTGTTCAAAGTATTCATTCCTAAAAGGATCTTCGGGATCCTGCACTATTCCTTTGGTAGCCTCCATTTTTGGTGGCTCTATAGGTGGAGGAGGAATGGGTAGGCCAGTAGGAATATGATCCATCACACATTGAACAGTGGGATTCAATATTACCCCAGAGATCTCGGCGAGTATCCCTTGCATATATTTGGAAAAGGATTCTAGTAAGGTAAGAAGAGGCATGGAAGCAGTGGTTATTGAAGGAATTGTAGCAGAGAGGGTGGGAAATGGAGGGGGCAGCAAGGCAGATGACAACAGGTATGTCATGGCTGAGGAGGAATCAAATACCATAATCGAGGTCATTGGTGAGGTGGAAGCAAGGTGGACAGAAATTTCCATGGTAGGAAGAGAGGAAATAGGGAGTACCTAAGATGCAAGAGGTGGAGGAGTGGCAACGACAGTGGCAATGGCAGGAGTAGAAGTGGGAGGTGGTGACTATAGTCACTCAACTTCTTCTTCTCCTTCATGCTATGGATCCTCCTCAATGGTTGGCATTTCACTGAATCCTCCTAATTTCTTTTCCTTTTTCCAAGGATTCTCCCTACATGGTATTTCATGTATATACCTTATGCTTGGGTTGTCATTTAGACACATCCTTCCTTTTCCTTAACCTTGTTGCTGGAGGAGATTTGGGGGTCTCTTTTATTGGGGCAATTGTTTCTCCACTATTTGTTTCACTTTTGAGCTCATCATGGAGCTCACCATATGTCAACACAACTCCCTACGCTTTAAGCTAGGTAATTTGGGAATCTACCCATTGCCTTGTTCTATTCTCCACTGGTCACGTTATAATATCAAGGTCATTAACCTCTTCTTCATCCCAATCTATTAGTGGCAGCAGCAAGTTGGACACAGCATCGAATATTTCATCAATAAGGGTGTTCTCCTCCTCCACAATTTGATTAGGCACAAGGAACAAGTTAATTGACCACATGAACTAAGTCATCATCCACATATAGTGCCTCACTTCCTTGTTGACCTACCAGTTGGCCCAGAAGTCTTCAATGTGGGGTAGATGAGCATACTGCCTCTTGACCATCTTCTTCAGTTTCCCATATGGGTCCATTCCTGGTCGAGCTGTGTGGAGATCTAGGTGGTACTCTACTATCTCCTTCTCTAAATACTCTACACACTGAGTAGTGGGGATAGCATACATTCCTTTCCCAAAAGTGAGGGGATACAGAATCCTTTCCTAGTGTTTTTCACTTAGTAGAGTATGGTAATTTTGTAGCTATCGGGAGACCTCTAATATAATCATCCAATCATTGGGGTATCGGGGCAGCTTGTTGGGTCTTTAAGTGAAACCATTCATTCTAATATATGTGAATTTCAGGAACTGGATGAACAAGTACCTGAATCTTTGGATAAAGGCCAGAGAATTGTGCAAGACTCTTCTCTCAAAATCTCCTCAAAGGAGTCTAATGATATGCCCAATGAAGGCATCATTCACCTTCTGGTATTCTCTCTTGAAATTATTGTACTATAGTTGCAGATAGCGATCATAGACCTTGAGCTCTCCCCTTCATGGGTTTGGGTTCTATGCAACAAAGAGGCCTTTGTATGGGAATGCCTCTGCTAGTAGGTATACCAAGTAAGAGGTCATGTAGAACTGAGGCGTTTACTTTATGGCCATAAGTTGTGCATGCATTTTGTCGCTAATGATCTTAGCCCAGTGGAACTTCATTTTTCCACAAATCATCTCTTCAATGAAATAGAACATCCATTCTTGGAAGAAGGCAGCAGTGGGGATTCTCATTACCCTACCCAACAAGGTGACCAAATCATGGTACTCCTCATAGAAGTTTCTCCTAAAAAGCTTTTGTGGCACGTTGGCAACACTACCCCTCTTTTCATTCAACCAATGTTGGTTGATTAGCTTCTTACATCCTAGGGGGTCAGCTTTCCACATGTTCTTAGTGTATCCCTTCTCTATTTCCTCCATGGGATCAAATGTGGGGATATGAAATGTTTGGCCTATGGACTGGGTAGACAGATCTACCAACACTCTGCCACCGTGGTCTATAATCTTCAAGCTGCCACCATGGTAGCACTCTCTACAAACCATCACTAGTTCTGGAGCTACAAGTGCAGGTGGGAAACCGGCTGCCTTGGTGAGGCCACTCTTTTGGATCTTCCAGGAATTCTCAGTTGTAGAATTTTTCATGTCCCTTTGTTTGAATTCATCGATATCCACATGCACCAGGTTGGTGTCTAACACTGAATCCCAAGTAGAGGTGACTTTGGAGGTGATTTCCACCCCATGAAACTGGTACTTCATTTGGTCTTTCTCTTCTTTTCCCCTCAATGCTTTTGCAGGATTCTTTCCTTTCTCTTTCTCTACAGACTTCCCCGATGTACCCACAGTAGATTCCATATATCCTTCATGTAGAGACGCAATAAGCACATTGTTGTGAAAATCAAGGGATTATTAGTAAAATCTTGCAAAATGAGGGTTAGATCCAATAATTCATCTTTAAAAGATCATGAAATATATTAGCATTCATCATTTGAGGCTCGTTTGGGTCAGTTACAGGAATGTTGACCCAGAGATGCGGGTTTCCCTAGGCTAGCAGTCGTCAAGAGTAATCAAGAATGGAACATCACTGGGGTCACAGCGGCCTACAGACAGCCACCCACACTCAGGATTCTACATTGGAGGTTCTAGAAGTTAGTCAAGTCTCTAAGGATTTTTCACATTGGGCACTCAACTATGAAGTCTTCTTGAATCACTTGATTAGTCATTTTGCTAGTGCGGGTTTTGGGAGTGCAGAAGCTAGAGGCATCACAGATGCTTGGAGCTCTACCATTGAGAAACGATAGTCACGAAGCAGACACCCACAATAGGAATCCCATAATGTGGGACCCATAGGTGGTCAAGACAGCTTGGATTGACTCCTCCTAGTATGATCATTTGGAAATTTGTGGGTGGGGACTGGTGGAAATTCGTCGGGTGAAGGCCGCTTGGGAATGGCAGTGAGGCGGCATTCCATAGGAGGTGGTCCACACTGGCGAGCCCGCAAGAGACCTTGGCATTGATCACTTTGTTGGAAGAAACTTGAAAGGAGAAGGAAGGATTGGACTCCGCAATGTGGGTAGAAGGAAGGACGTGGCTATTCGCAAATGAAAACTAGATGTCGGTGGGCTACAGGTGGTAGCCCCCAAGGAAAGGTCCATAACACATTTGAACTTGACTATTTTTATGCTAAAGGCCTGAAGGGAAATGGAAAGGTTAGAGTCCACAATGCGAGAAGCTGAGGGTCCTTGACTACTTAGCATCGACGATGAGGGTGGGGTAGTGCGCAGGTGGACCCCCGCAAGGTTCAACCCACATGACGCGTAGACTTAATGTTCTTCATTCGAAAAGCTCAAAGCAGCATAGGGAAATGTAGGGTCTGCAAGGTGAAAAGGGGAAAGGGTCTTTCCGCTTATGAGGGAATTTGAAATGGTGATGGAGAGCAAAGAGAAACCTATAGGAAGTGGCCCATAAAGGAAGACTTACCGCGTTTTAGCACTTGATGGAGACAGCCTCGGCAGAACCTGTGATGCGGGAGGCCGACAAAGGACGGTCATTTAGAAATGGAAACAAGATGGGTGTCACCTGCATGCAATGGCCCACAATGACAGACCCACAAGGCTCTCAAACCTTAAATTTTTTGTTTAAGTGTTGCATCATTTGAGCTTTTATAGGCAGCAAAGGCATGGTGTCCACCTACATGCGAAGGTCCGCAAGGGTGGCCCGCACGACCTCGAGGACTTAGGTTTTCATGTTTGAAGTTTAAACCATCCCTGGAAGTGGTGATGAGGATGTCGGTTGCAATGGTTTCACTGCTTTGGTGAAGAATAGTGGCAGTGAGGCAAGTTCTGCATCACCTTTAAAGGTCGAGTTCAAATAAATTTCAAAGGGTTTTCAGATGGGTTTGTGTGGAATTTTGAGGTTAATCGGCCACCCAAAATATTTTTGAAGTTTTCCTTAAGATTTTTGATGGTTTTAGAAAACTTAACTCAAAAGATGTTTTTCATGCTAGTAGTGGAAAATGTACATGGAGATCCTAAAGAAATCTATAAGGGTCAAGCTTCAGATCCTCCAAGAGGTCATGCGAGTGCGGAGGAGGCGATGGTTGTTTTTCTCTAAAAAAATTTCAACTGGAAAGAGGTAAAAATGATAGGTCAGTCCATCTATTTATAGGAAAAAACACATTTATGACCCGCATTCAATGCTTGTATGGTGGTCGGCGGGGTAGCTAGGTGTGAATTTCAAAAGAGTGGCAGTAGGAAAGTCAAGACCCACAAGGCAGAAATACCTTGAGGCCTCGCCATTTGATGGGTGGTGGAAAGAAGACGTCCACGAAGAATGAGGGACCCTCCATGTGGGAGGACATCCTGGGTTAGTTGCTAATGAAATGGAAAACAGAAAGCAGCGATGCGTAAGGGGAAACCAGCAAGGGCGGACCCACAGGAGCTGAAGGACATCAGTTTTGAAAACTAAGGGAAACCTATCAAGGAAACCTCACAAAATCTAAGGACTTGGAAATTTCTTGGGTGGTGAACTTTGGTCAATTAAAGATGATAACTTTAGGGTCCCTTAACCACTTGGAACTCAAAATTAAGAGCATGCAAATTGAGGTGAAGGGAAAAAGTGACCCAACGAGGGTGAAAAGGAGAGGGTCCCCATTCTGAATGGTGCTTGTGTGCTATAGGCACAACAAGTATAAGCTGGAAAAGGAAGGCAGTCACAAGAAGACTATAACGCCATAGAAAGTGCACAAAGACAGATTAGAGAAAACATGCAATACAAATCTAAATGCCAATCTAATGCTAAGCAACAAAGAACAAAGGAAGTCAAAAACGTAAATAAAACTTAGAACAATCTCACCAAATTTGTACGTATTTCCATGATTCATCTCGATTTCCCTTCTCCATTTTGCTTGTGTAGTATAATTTCCCTCAGATTTTCAAGAGTTCGTGCAAGTATAGCCTAAAATAATGATTAGCAAAACATCAAAGATTCAAGACAAAGTGCTCTCAAAAGTCATAAGATTTCGCGAGAGAGATTGGAATGAAGAATGATAAATCAATTTATAGAAAATTGATTATTCGAACGACAGGCCAAGATCGAAAGATCAACAGACGGTTGAGATCGACATATTAGACATGCATTATGATAACTGTCAGTAGTGACATGAGTGATACAAATTAGAAATAGAATTAAAAATTAAATAAATGATTTAATCTTCAGTTTGGTATTCGAAAACAAAAGAATTATCTTTGCATGACAAAGATAAATATTGATTAAAGCAACTCATGTTCGAATGCATGCACAAGATTTAATTAATTAAATAGGAATATTTAATTAATCCGCATGTACACGCAAATGAGTTAGAACTTGACGATTGAATGATTTGACGAAGAGATTACTCGAGAATGCCACTCAAACATTAAATCAAGAGTTAGTGATTAAAATAGATGTCGAGTCGAGTCAAAGTGAATACTTAGATAACTCACACAATTATCTAAATATAGAGGAATGCATTAAAATAGAATTAATGAATTAAATAATTCATTTAATTCAAGATTTGATATTTGAAGAATAATTAAATAAATACGATTTATTTAATTAAGTGATGAAGGGATTTAAATGAATAATTAAATAAATAAAGAATTTATTTAATTATAGTTGAAATATGATAAAGAGTAAATTAAATAAGAATTTATTTAATTTGACAAGAAGAATAAAATTTATTAGTAACATAATTAAATAAAAAGTGTTTATTTAATTAATTAGATAGAATAATGAAATGTGAATTAATTAAATAATTAAGATTATTTAATTAATAGAAGAAATGAAGACTATAGAGAATAATTAAATAATTGACATTATTTAATCATGACCATGAAGAATACGAATTATGAAGAATATGAAAGTCGCAGGCCTAAACCAAATTTTGGTGTCTACATTTGCCCCTCTTTGATACAATGTCATTTCGATGTTGTGTCAAATAAAATCGATAAGAAATCTGCCCCAGTAATGCCTCGGTATAAAACAGGTGAAGGTATGCCCCCTCGGGAAAATTGACAAATTTTTGAAAAAGTTCAAAAAAATTTGGAAATGATCCCGATTAGTCCAGTGGATAGCCAGAAATGCAGTGGAGTCGACGGAATTGAGTTTGGAAATGTTAGGGACGGGTATGGGTGGATCGAAATGGGAAGTTAACATGGCCAGTAGGAAAGAAATGCCACCTAAGCCCTAGGTATATATAGGAATAGGGGTAAAAACCTATTCATTTTCACCCACCTAGCTTAGAAATTTGAGAATTTGCTCTGCACTCCTAGCGACGATGTCTCTCGTTCCAACCACTCACCATCGCGCATATAAGATCTGGACCTTGCAGAGACTAGCCGATGCGGACCCCCCGGTATGGACCTAAATCTTGGCTTTTGAAATTTTTCATTTATGCGTATTTTTATGCATTTAATTCAATTTTTAGTTATGCATCATTTTAATAAATCACCGCAATTGTGTACGCGAACGACGCATTTGTCTGTGGAAAACCGCATTTTTAATTTCACGTTAGTCATTTTGCATAGCTAGTCTACGGTTCAACGCATGTGTTAATTTATGAAACGCATTTGACATTTTGCATCGCATTTGCATTTAGAATAGCCGCATGTGTCTATTTTGATACGCATTTGAATTTTTTGCAACACAACATTTATTTTTCAACGCATATGAATTTAGTGCAACACATGTGATATAATTAGCCGCATTTGTTTAATAACGACGCATTTGTATTTTATGAACTGGGCATATGTTAAAAAGTGACACATGTGAAAAATAATGACGCATGTGCAAAATAATGACACATGTGCATTTTATGTAGTAGAGTCAGTTTGCACTAGAATAAATGATTGAGGCTAACATGAGGCATGTATAATGCCATTGTAGGTTGTGCAAGACACGATATATACAAGGGAGTCGAGATCGACTACGTTTCGATTCAGAGACAGTTTGCGGCCGGCAGAGCGACGGATTCTATGGCACCTTGGTTTACTACACGTGACAGACATGCCCCAGATTCGGGCGAATCAGGGATTATTGACAGCTTTGTGTGAGCAGTGGCACTCGGAGACATCGTCCTTCCACCTACCGACTGGAGAGGTGACCGTTACCTTAGAGGATGTCTATAGGATCCTCAAACTTCCCATTAGAGGCACACGGGTGACATATGATACCCAGAGGGGTGCTGCCGAGATGTGTAGGTACTACCCTCATGCTGACATTAGATAGTTAGGATTTGATGATTATAAGATTAGGTGGCGTGTGTTGGCTCAGAGGTATAGATAGTTGGACTGTTTATTTGCTACATTGATAGGCGGCATAGTACTTCCTGACCGCCGAGGTCATGGTTTTCCCATGGGATGGGGGGAGATGCTAGTGGGCATGCTCGAGCGTCGAGTGGTATATGCTCGGGGTTCCTGTGTGCTCGGGATGTTATACTTTCACTTGCATGATATTTCCTATCGAGAGGCACAATCGATGAGCTGATGTACCACGCTCCTGATGGTATGGGCGTGGGAGCATATCGCGATCTTTCAGCCACCTATGACAATCGATCTTCCACATGGAGCTCCTTATGCCTTCCGCTATGCGGGGGCAAACACTCAGCACCACATAGGAGATACGGGTTACTTTAGACATGTTATAGACACTATGGTGTAGTTTACATGGAGACCATACTTGGGCTGTGACGAGTGGTCAGATGAGGATGAGAATTTTTTGTTTTGCAGACGGACACAGTTCTTAGTTGGGCAGACAGTATCACATGTCCACATCATAGAGCGTCAGTTTCCAGATTGTATCCTGCGGTAGTTTGGAGAGGTGCAGGATATGCCTAGAGGACGGGTAGAGTTTGCCAGATCATCGCGAGAGGTCCTGCTATGGGGTCCAGAGATTCTAGTGGCCACAGCATAGGCAAACATTGATGCACTATAGGCCTTTCGATGGGGATGGAGAGATGGTCCAGTAGATCCAAGGACCACAGCAGAGTATGATCAGTGGTGGGTAGCACACAGGTCGATCCCCTTGACAGATCCACAGCAGCCAGCACTAGTAGAGCGGCGAGGGACAGGTCCACGAGGTAGACGTGGAAGAGGTAGAGGTTGAGGAGCCAGAGGAGGCCGTGGTGATGGAGGAGATGATGGCCGAGGTGGATGGCATGGAGGCAGGAGAGGGAGACGTGGTCGGAGGGGACGAGGGCCACCATTGTCACAGATCCGTGAGGAGGGACAAGGAGAGGAGGATGTGGGTATGCTAGATGTTGGTAGAGGGGGAGAGGAGGTGGATGTTGTGATAGGGGGAGAGGAGATACAGCCTATAGAGGCAGCTATGCCAAACGTCCCAGCAGAGGAGGAGGTGGGTACTAAGGAGGCAAGCAAAGAGGAGGCAGAGATTGATGCCTTGGGTTTGTTAGGTGCCTACCAGGAGGATGATGATGAGGATGATGATCACGAGAGAGAGATTCAGGATCAGATCCTAGAGGAGTTAGATGAGGAGGAGGATGGGGGAGCGAGGGACAGACAGGATGAGACAAGGGCAGTGGATCCAGATATAGATACATTGCGTGCTCAGGTTGCATCCTTGGAGGAGCAGATGAGAGTTCTCATGTCTGAGAGGGATGCATATCAGATGGAGAGGGACAAAGTAGTGATGGATAGGGATCAGGCCATAGCTCAGCGGCAGGAGACTGAGAAAAGATTCACAGAGCTCAGGAATTGTACACGGGACCATCAGTAGCTTTTTCCAGAGAGCTAGTCAGAGCTGGAGAGAGAGAGAGATATTATCGGGATTTGTATGAGGCAGAGGTTCTGCTAAAGAGACAGGCTCCCAGTTTCTTAGAGGCACATAGTAGCAGGTCCCAGACCAGGACTCACAGTAGGATAGTTAGCACAGAGGGGGTGGAGCAGCCACGTAGAGCAGGTCCATATGACAGACCTCCCTCAGCTCACAGGTCATCAGGTTCCTAGCATCATTCTTCCACACACTCCAGGCATGATAGCAGTGGCAGTTCAAGATAGGGGTACTTCTTGAGATGTATCGAGACATTGTATTTTGATCTTATAGCCTACGGGCTTCCATGTATTATTGATACATTATGACATTGTGATGTGACATGGTTGAGCGAGATATATATATATGATTTTGGCGGTGATTCTCATGATATGCATTTCTATGTATTGATTATGCAGTCTTTATTTATACATGTGATGTTTATATGATATGCCTATGTGATGGATGAGTATATGTATTTTATGATGTTTATGCAGCTAATGAGATAATGTTGATTCTATATGATGTATGCAATCTATAATTATGAGATGCAATATGATGTTATATGTATGATGCATACTACATGTGATGCTATACAAATGTAATGTGATGCATGTATTTACAGTTGCTTTGTACATGAAATGCTTATGATATATATTGTTCGATGATTAATGTCTATTATGCCATGATGTCTAGATATGAAATATGTCTATATGCATGTACTTTTCTAACATGTACGTTGATGTAGGATAATGTATAATGTTTTGTATCACAGGACTCCGTCATAATGCAAGAAAGAAAAATTGTTAGTGCGGAAAGAAAGATCGAGAAAGAACGAAAGACAGGAGATAGATGTTAGTATTAGCAATCTTCGATGTTTGGCTGTATCACAAAAGGTATTGCACTTTATCATCATTGGGCGGGACTAATACAAATGGAGAAAAACACCATGATATGACATAGATCAAGGTGTGCAAGGTCATCCACTTGCTAAGAATCAACAGTCGTAGACAAGGAGTGTCATTAACTCATACTAAGGGCACAAGTTGCCCCAGTATTTTTGTCTAGACAAACCACAGACAGCAAACAAAGTAAAAGACGGGTCATGAAATGCCATTGCTCCTCTAAATCCTTCATGGGACATCCTTGAGGAAACTAGTAACATGACTCAAAATCAAATTTAAAAGATAGTCGACAGACAGCAGTCAAAGAAAATAGAATTCTGATACATCGTTGCTTCTCTAAATCCTTCATGGGACATCCTTGAGAAAGCTAGTAACATGAATCCCAGTCATCAATTCAAGATAAATGATAAGATAAATAAGCCATAAAGTCAAAAAGCCAGTAAAATATTTGCCAAAACTTGATCTTGTTTCTTCGATTTGTTTTGATTGATAGAAGGATTTATCGATAGAGCCTGATGTCAGGAGATGCACACACCGGATAAGACTGTGAGTCTAGTTTCGATGTTATGACTATCTGTATAAGGCATGACAAAGCCTGGTTTCAGAAAGACATATATCGTATAAGATGTTGAGTCAGATACCGTTGATGTGATAACCTGTGTAAGGCTATGTTTGATTGTTTGACCTTGTCGATTATGCAGGAAGGACTCATCCTGTATAAGACAGAGATCGTTTTGTTGATATCAGTATTCAAGAAAGACTCATCCTGAATAAGATACAGGTTGATCGCCATGATGATGTTTGTTTCTAGGAAGGACACATCCTATAGCAGACATTAGTTGATCTGTTATGGTTGTTTCCTTGGAAATTTGTTTGATTTGACTTAGAGACATTGCTAACTTGTTCACCAAACTAATGCATGACTTGATACAATGTGTGGACAATTGACTGTGTGTGACGAAAAACCCTAAAGGATTGACCTAGTGCGGCCTCGGGGGCTCATCGATTGATGGCCTTGCCTATGTTAAACACACAAAGACCTCGTAGTTTGACTTGACTTGTATGAAAGTGAATGTTACAAACCCTAATGGACTGACCTAGTGCGGCCTCGGGGGCTTATCGATTGATGACCTTTCCTACGTTATACATGCAGAGACCTCGTAGTTCGACATGACCAATGACCTTGTCATATAGACATATGGAGTGAATCATGATTTTATACAGACAAACCTAAATAGACTGACCTAATGCCTTGGGGGCACATCGGCAGATGGCCTTGCCTACGTCCAGTCGCAGAGGCAACGTAGTTTGACAAACAACAAAGACTGACAAGTGCGACTGACTCTGACTCTGTTTTTGGATTTTTGAAATGTTTTGATTTTTTTTTTTTTTCTTTTTGAAGTTTTATGATGTTTTTGTATTTTCTCAGGTCATTTTATGATGTTTGTGTATTTTCCATGGTTTTACTTCTGCAACATAGCCAATGTAAGAACCAATATGACACATGTCAAGTGTTTGCCCCCAGTCGAGTATAAGACCAATTGATTATGAATAGGGTAAAACGGGGGATATGAAATGCACTCGATGTCAATCTTTCCAGATTATGGGAAATACTACCACTTATTACGAATGGTATATACAAGCGATGGATATGAAAGATAAGGGATATGTACAGGGATAGGTAGTATGTAAAGGGATAGTGGACTATGTACAGGGTAGTGGACTATGTACAGGGATAAGGTAGATTAGAATAATAGTAGACAAAGGAGCAGAGTCGAGTACACATGACGCCTGTTTGCCAGGTTTTCACCATGGTACCTATCCAAAGCGCCACCAAAGTGGTTTTCACTATTGGACAAATGATTTGTCTTTACTATTTTCTAGATTATCTAAATTTTTTGGTGTTACTAAGACGCCTGTTTGCCAGGTTTTCACCTTGATAACGATTTTTGTGATTTTTTGATTTTTTTTGTATTTTTTCTAATTAAGCCAAAGCTCTCAGAAGCTATGCGTAGAACCTTTTCAAATGCAGACTATTGATTGGCAAGGACAATGGTTCCCCTTCAGGAGTAGAGAGTTGGTACGCTTCTGATCCAAAAGCTTCTGTAACAATATAAGTTCCTAACCAGTTAGGTTCAAACTTTCCTGGTTTGTCTCTTTCTGCTTGATTCTTTGGATTCTCCATTAAAACCAGGTCACCAATGTCAAAGTTTATGTTCAATACCTTCCTGTTATAGCTACGACGAAGGCGGTTCTGATATGCTTGAAGATGGTCTAGTGCCTTCTATCTTCGCCCATCCAGGAATTCTAGCTCATGGAGTCTTGATACTCGGTACTCTTCATCATCAATGTGGCCTTTCAGGGATACCCTTAGGGAAGGAATCTTGACCTCAATAGGAAGAATAGCTTCAGAACCAAATACAAGTGAATATGGAGTAGCACCAGTGGGAGTACGAATACTTGTGTGATAAGCCCATAAGGCAGGGTTAAGCTGTAAATTCCAGTCACGACCAGCATCATTGACAGTCTTCTTGAGGATTCTAATGATGGTCTTGTTAGATGCCTCTGCTTGGCCGTTTCCTTGTGGGTAGTATGGAGTGGAGAAATGATGTTGGATATGAAATTCATCACACAAATGGAAAACTTCTTGGTTCTTAAATGGGCGTCCATTATCAGTGATTATGGACTGAGGGACACCATACCGACAGATGATATAATTCAGGATAAATTTAGAAATCTATGTGCTGGTGATGTATGTCATAGGAATGGCTTCAATCCACTTCGTAAAGTACTCAGTGGCAGTGATAATGAACTTGTGTCCATTAGATGACATGGGGTGGATCTTACTTATGAGGTCGAGTCCCCATTGGGCAAAGGGCCATGGTGATGTTATAGGGTGGAGCTCCTGTACTGGAGCATGTATCAAGTCTCCATGAACTTGGCATTGGCGGCATTTCATTCCAAAGACATATGAGTCTTTTTCCATAGTAGGCCAGTAATAACCCAGTCTCATAATCTTTTTGGCTAAGGTAGGACCGCTAGAATGGGAACCACATATACCCTTATGCACCCCATGCAAGGTTGCTTGTGCTTCAGTAGAATCAAGACATCTCAGTAGGGTATTATCTAAGGCGCGTCTATATAAGGTGTCTCCGACGATGGTGTATTTGGATGACTTGTGGAGGAATGTCCTATGTTGGTTATTTGATAGGCCAGTGGGTATGACTTCAACATGAAGGTAATCATAGATTTCTTTGTACCATGGGGAATCAAGACCAACAATGTCACACACCATTTTAGAATCTGGGATATCATAGGCTGGGACCAAAAGTTGTTCTACCAAGAACTCAAACTTAGGCACGTTGTTAGGCATGTCAAGAAGGGACGCAATTGTAGCCATAGTGTTTGCTGCCCTGTTTAAAACATGAGGTATTTGATGAAATTTGACTTTGTCAAAGTACTCTTTAAAGCTATCAGCCATGCACTTGTAGGGGGCAAGCTTCTCATCCTTAGTCTCATAATCATCATTGACCTGTCTGATTACTAGTTGGGAATCACCATATACCTGTAGGTTCTTAATTTTCCACTTGACTGCCATGCGTAACCCTGTCACTAGAGCTTCATACTCTGCTATGTTGTTAGTGCATGGAATGCAATCCTAAATGACTTAGGGATGGAATCACCCTGCGGTGTGATAAATAGTATACCAGCCCCTGAACCATGATTTGTATGGGAGCCATCAAAGTACAGTTTCCATGTTATGTTTGTGTCAATTGTGAAGATGAACTCATCAAGAAAGTTTGCAACTAATGGGTGATCTGCCTATAGAGGTGTGTCCGCTAACTGATCAGCAATGACTTGTCCTTTAATAGCTTTTCTTTCTACATACTGGATATCATACTCACTAAGTATCATAACCCATTTGGCTAGTCGCCCTGTTAATGTTGCCTTACTGAGAAGATATTTCAGAGGGTCTATTTTAGCAATCAACATTGTTTGATGGTTTAGCATATAGTGCCTTAGTTTTTGGGTAGTAAATACTACTACAAGACAGGCACGTTCAATGGTACTATAGTTGAGCTCATAACCTACCAAAGTCTGACTAATATAATAGACTGCCCTTTCATGACCTTCATCATCATTCTATGCAAGCAATGCTCTAAGTGATGAATGGGTTACTGTAATATAAAGAATCAATGGTCTTCCTTCAATAGGTGGCATTAAGATAGGTGGTGTGAGTAAATATTCTTTAATCAGTTGAAAATCCTCTCCACACCTAGTTGTCCATGCGAAGGGTACTCCTTTCTTAAGTAGATGTTGAAAAGGATGCATCTTATCTGCTAACTGCACTATAAATCTTCTGATAGATTACAACCATCCCTGTAGTGTCCTTAGTTGACTAAGATTAGTGGGTGGAGGCATGTCCATGATTGCTTTTACCTTAGCCGGATCCACTTCAATGCCTCGTCTAGAAATGATATAACCTAACAGCTTACCTGACTTGACTCCAAACACACATTTCTTTGGATTGAGTCTCACTTTATACTTTTCCAGCCTCTGAAATATCTTGTCTAAAACCTGTAAATGTTTCTGCCCTTGTCTTGGATTTTACAATAAGGTCATCGAAATAATCCTCCATAAGAGTGTGTACTAAATCATGAAAGATAGTAGTCATGGCACGTTGATAGGTTGCTCCTGCATTCTTGAGTCCGAAGGGCATAACATTCTAGCAGTACGTTCCCCAAGGACAAGTGAAAACCGTCTTGGGTTGGTCTTCAGTTGCAATTTTGATCTAGTTATATCTTGAAAATCCATCCATAAGGGACAACATCTCATATCCTGTTGTCATGTCAACTATCATGTCTATGTTAGGCAAAGGGAAGTCATCCTTAGGACAAGCTTTGTTGATATCTCTAAAATTAGTGCAAATGCGGATGCCCCCAGTTGGTTTAGTGACTAGTACAAGATTAGAAATCCAATCTGCATAGTCGATAGATCTGATGAAACCAACATCTAACAGTTTCTTGAGTTCTGCCTTGACTAATAAAGCAATCTGTGGATGCATTTTTCTCAACTTCTATTTCACTGGTTTGGCACTTGGTTGTAAGGGAAAATGATGCAGAACAAGTTCAGGATCCAATCCCAACATGACGACATATGACCAAGCAAAATTTATCTATCTCTGTGCAAAGAAGTTATGGAACTCTAGTTGCTCTTCTGTTGTCAATGACACTGCAAAATAAACCATTCGAGGATTCTCTTTTGTGCCTATGTTGACTTCTACTGATTCTTCAACGAGCATGGGTGACTTTTCCTGTGCAACGGGGAGAATGTTCAAACCTCCATCCTTAGGTGCCTCAGAGAGGTTTTCACCTTCGGATGCATCCTTTCTTTTACTTTTTCATTGTCTAAAGGTGCCTTTCGGTTTTCACCTAGAGACTCGTGCTTTTTATCTTGTTTATTCTTTTTCTCATTTTTGCGACTGGAGGGTTGAACAGATTCCCCAAAATATGCTTTGTTTTCCAAGTCAATGGTAAAACCAGCCTTATGATCCCCGTTAGGTATGCCTTCTCGTAATCCCAGGAACTCAGCAATTGCTTCGTCGTTCTCAAAAGTGTCTAAAACAGGTGTGTCTTGTTGATCCCAATCAATGAGTTGGGGATAGACTAAGGGCATGTCATCGTCGGAGTTATCAAAGTTTAATGGGGTCAAGGTAAAGATTGAATTATTCATGTGATTACAAAATTCTTGTACCAGGTCCTTTTTGCGATTAGGTTTGGGTCTAGGTGGATTGATAGGTGGGCCTAATGCCAAGGTTTGACTATCGAAAATAGGTGGCTCAGGTTGCCAAGAGGTAGGATCAAGTGATTCCCAATAGTAGTGTTTAAACCATTCCTCTTTTGTCATTTTCTTTGGTGGATAGGAATTTAAGGGATTTGGTGAGGAACTTAACATCAAGTCAAGTTCTCCAAATAACTTGTCAAGGTCCATGGAAGAAGTAGAGGATAGGGAATCCCACTCATAATCGTTAGAGTCGGGGGAGTTACAGTGATATTGGTCCACTGGTTCGTGAGATGTCTTAATATCTTCTGAAGCACGTACTTCCTCAAGTAAGGGTAATGGGATACTAGGAACGCCAATCTGAATCGGTTGAAACCCTAGCCCTACTCCTTTTGGCCACTGAGAAACAAATATTGGTTCAATCCTCCCATCTTGGTTCAAGCCTAAACCACTCTGTCCATCATATCCTTTCATTTGCATGATTTTGAAACCCTTTCCATATAGATTTGTAGGAATATGAGCAAGTAAGAGAGGTTCCTCATTATCTTCCTTATACAGCCAGGAAGTGACATCTTCTGCATCTACAGCCTCTTTGCTTAATTCCCCCCATTTAGTGAAAGTTGTTGTAGGAGGAACATGTATAGTGACCATGGACTGTCCCCTACCTATTGTAGGTAAACCATATGACTTAGGAGGAATCAAATGGCTGACACAATAAGAAGTCTTCATGTAATACTCTCCACAACCCTTGTCTTGGATCTCAACCCTAGGAGTGGTAGGAATTGAGGGTGAAATAGATGTTCGAGTTAGTGTGGATGGATCAACATAGGAAGATGGATTGGATGATGAAGCCTCCTGGTTCACTAGCACTTGACGTTGGGGGATCTCTTTTAGATTGGTGCAATATTGAAATGGATCAGGATCACCATCTATAGTTATTTTTGTGCCATTGAAGGGAATTTAAGACACTGATGATACGTGGAAGGGACCGCCTTCATGGCATGGATCCATGGTCTACCGAGCAGAAGGTTATAAGGGAGGGTGAGATCCAAGACCTAGAACTTTGTCTTCATCACCGCAGGACCAATTCTGATAGGAAGTGTTACCACCCCCTTTGATTTTCGTTCCTCATCATCATAAGCTTTTATGACAATACTTTTGGTCGTGTCTATGCATTCTTCTGAGATACCTAATGCCTTAATTAGTTTTAAAGTGCATAGATTTAACCCTGCTCCTCTGTCTACCAAAACTCATCTAACTTTGGTGTCATCAACAAGGACTTCTAGATGTAAAGGGTCGTTATGGTTCGTCTTTTCAGTTGCATAGTCTTGTTCAGAAAATGTGGCATGGTGATTATTGGTCAAGTATCCCACCATTTCCTGGAAACGATTGACATCAAGGTCATTAGGGACCGTGGTGTTATGTAAAGCCTTATCGAGGATAGATCGATGCTCAGGGGAAATACGCAACAATTCCAAGATTGAAATTTGGGCTGGGGTCTTCCCCAACTGGTCAAGTAGGTTATATTGTAACTTGGAAGGTTGGGGTGTTTGCTGCGATGGAGGGCCTTGTATAGTGAACTTAGTATGATGAGTATTTACCGCACACTCAAGATTAGTATTGATAGTAATGGTATTGATATTCTCATCAGCGGCGCGAAGGCAATGAATGATTTTTCCACTATCATAATCATGCTTGATACTCGCATAGTTGGCTGACATATTGGTCTTAGTACTCGAACTAGGGACAGTTCCTTTCCCATGGTCATGTAGTGGGTCTGAAAAGACTTGATGATCAGTGTTCGATGACTTTTGTTTTTGTCCACTAACTTTGATAATTCTCCTTTCAACAAGATCATGTATGATATTCTTCAGTTGTCGACAATTTTGTAAGTTATGTCCCTTAGTCCTATGATAATCACAAAAGGAATTGTCATCCCACCAAGCTAGTTTAAACTATCCTGGATTGTATTGTCTTGGTTCCTGCAGCTATATGAGGTTATGTTGTAACAGTTGTTTGAACACCGACTCAATGGGTTCCCCTAAGGGAGTGAACTCTCATTTTTGAAATCTCCTTTGTTGTGGACGTTGAGTATTTTGGACCACATTAGGAGGTTGACTGACAGCATTAAGCGTGTTGGAAAAATTATGAGGTCCTTGTAACGTGAGGAGGGGTCCCGCTTGTAGCATTTTAGCATCAACCACCCCATCATTGGTGACATTTTTGTTGCGAGACCAAAATCTGTTTCTGTCAGTGGGGGTGTTTTGTACGATCGAGTTTCTATTGGATGTTGTTGTCTTGAGTTCACCCTTTTCAATGAGATACTTCTCTATTATAACCCCTTTTTCCACTAGTTCTAAAAAATATGTACAATAATGTACCCTTAAGTTACTCCTGAGTTTTGCATGAAGGTTTTCTTGAAAAATTGTAACTTTTTGTTTTTCGGGTATCTCGACAGGACACCTACTAGCTATGGTTCTCCATCTCTGGAAGAAAGCAATGAATGTTTCCCCTTCATCTTGCATTGTGTGGCACAAGGTTTCTATATTTATCTCGTGGTCTATGTTGAAGGAGAATTGCTCCACAAATTTCTCAACCAGTTCACCCCTAGATCTAATGCTAGAATCTAGACCCGAAAACCACTCTAGTGCAATTCCTACAAGACTTTTTGGAAATAGTCTCATAAGATACATGGGGTCATAAGCGACATCTATGCATATGGTAGAAAATTCCCTTATATGTTCTATTGGATTTCGTTTGCCATTGTACTTAGGGAGATTTGGTATGACATATCTGTGAGGGAAAGGGGTCATGTACAATGATCTATCAAAGGGGAATGGGCATATGTCCTTTGTTGAAAATGATTTCTTAGTTGACACCGACATGTTATCCATTTGCATTTTTAATGCATGCATTTGTGTTTGTAAGACGTCAACTTGGGTCAGAGATGTGCTAGGGGGATTATGCGGATCCATGTATGTGTTCTGAAGTCCAAAGTCTCGCGATGGGTTTCGATTGAACGTTGGCATCTGAGGTGGATTTGGATTCGGAATGTTGGTAAATGTGTTATGGTCTGGAATCTACATAAAGTGGTGTTGACCTAGGATCTGTGTAAACGGATTCTGAGTACCACTTTGGGAAAAAGGATTCTGATTCGGAATTGATGTGAATTGGTTTTGACTTGGAATCTGTGTGAACAGATTCTGACTACCAATTTGTGAAAAAGGATTCTGATTCAGAATCGATGTAAATTGGTTTTGACTTGGAATCTGTGTGGATGGATTTTGGCTACCAATCTGTGAAAAAGGATTCTAATTCAGAATCGATGTAAATTTGTTTTGACTTGGAATCTGTGTGGACGGATTCTGGCTACCAATCTGTGACAAAGGATTCTGATTCGAATCGAGGTGAGTGGATTCTGACTACCAGTTTGGGAGAATGGATTTTGATTTCCATATTGGAAGGAGGGAATGCCTCCTATTTGTGTAATCCTTGGTATAGTACTAGTGACCTGAACACTTGGTATGGCCATCGACTGTGGTATGGTACCCGTGATACTAGCAATAGGTGTGGTTGTTGATTGTGCATTTGTGACACCGACATAAGGTGTAAGGGCTGACGTTTTAGGTCTTTTACTCCCAACAAGAGGACCGGAGGGAGTGGATGATGATGCCCCTACAGTGAAATTAAATCCCAATGTCATGCCAGACATACCAAATGGGGAAGTATGGACTGTTGTACTCTATGTAGATGTGCCAGATGGCATAGTTGTGCTGACCTGAGGTATAGTAGTACTAGCAGTCATTGTGTTTGTTCCTTGTGTAGGTTGAGTTTGTAAGGTGCTAATATCAAATCCTGCGGGTAAGGTAGCACCTTCAGTTAGCAGTTTGGCCAAATATCATTGTCGATCATTTGCTACGTACTCATCTACGAAAGATGCAAACTTAGGGTCTTGTGCGGTAGCCTCTAAGTCCTCTACTGCAATATGTCCTTGAGTGTTTCTAGTGGTGAATTTGTCTAATAGAGTCTTATGAGGTCTTGAAGAAAATGGATTGATGAATTCGTTTGGGTTCGACATGTTTTCTCTCTCTCTTCTCTTAGACCTAGTTTCAACCATGTAAGACAAGCTCAATATGCGGGAAATGCAAAACTATATCTATGAACAATATGACTCTAGTCTATGTTTTTGGGATTTTCCGAATGCAAAATAAGGGATGTTCTAAGATGATGCTAGTCTAGACTCTAAAGATGCAAAGTCTAAGCAAGACCCTAAAGTGATCAATTCTATAAATCCAAGACGAAGGGACCAACTACCTAAAGTCTAACCAAGGCGTCAATTTAGTTAAGTCAAGGAACCAATGTAGGACGAGGATCAAAGACAAATTGAGTTTCCTAACTAGACTGATGAGCTAGGAGGACTCTCTGTAGGACAAAGTATAAGATGATAGGACTAGGTTCAATGACAAATTTTGTTGACACTATGATTTTTCTAGAGTATAGATGGTGGACTACTCCTAAAGTTTGTAAAAGTGACCTTTCTAAAAGTTTAATGCAAGGTAATATGTATTCTAAAATAAGCTAAACCCTGAATTAAGACAACTATGGTAATGATCAAATGAACCTAAAAGATGCAAAATTGAGCAAATCATTTCAGGTTTTTGTTCAAGGACTGTTTGTGTAAAGACAACTGAAACTGGTATGATCATGTTGACTGGACAGTGACTGTGAATTCTGGTTTTCTGATAAACAGACAGATGCGTCGCAGGATCTCACAGATGCAGTCAAGTTTACCAGTTGCGGTTTTCTAGTGATCAATTGTGTTTCTCTGGTAAAGTTCAATGTGTGATAGATGCGGTTAACCTTCTAATAGATGCGACTCTAACTGACTGATGCAACTCGAAATTAAACAAATGTGACTTGTAATAACAGATGCGACTCAAAGTTGAACAGATGCGACTCATAATAACATATGCGACTCAAAGTTTAACAGATACGACTCAAAGTAACAGATGCAACTAAAATTTTGACAGATGCGACTCTAAAAATCAATTGTGACTTTCTAGTGAACAGTTGCGACTCTCTATGAATTTTCAGTGGCATAAGATTTATAACTGACTCCATTTTTCGTGATCAAATTTTGGCAAACAAGAACAATCATAAGACAAAGTGTTTTCAGTTTAATTTTGGACTCAAAGAACGTTTAATTTGACAAAAGACAAGCACATCCTAATAGGCCAAAAGGCCTAGGGTTTGTATACTTGGTATAGCCCACCCAAATACCCCGGATTGGTGATAAACACCTTTCCTTCTCGAGAGCGGATAGCTTAGAAATTTGGTGGCATTGGCTCCCCTCCATGGCTCATTAACATCTTTCGAGCACACCAATTTTGAATTATTTGGGCAATGACCTCCCAAGAATTACTATCTCTACTCAAGGGGATCAATAGTGAGTAATCATCGGGCATGATACTGTACCCTGCACTATACCAAGCAACGGCCAATAGAACGGTTGGTCTCTAAAACAAAAGGTGTTTAGTACGGGCATTCCGTTCGTGGGGCATGATCCATGCAGCGAGAATCCCCTTTCGGATCCATCTCATCGGAACCACACTTGTGATTCTTGGGGTTTCCCCAAGAACCCACTTTTATATACCGGCTGGAAGTCCCTCAGGTTCAAGGTGCTACCGGTCTAAGTCATCCTGGGGTGAGTACTTTTTCCCACCAGAATAGGCCCAACTTCTAGAGTTGGTAACCATTTCTCTTACTCCCAGGATCGCATGAATGCGCAAGGGGAGAGGATACTTCGATGTACCAAGTCGTGAGGGTCATTACACAGATGTGCTTTCGCACCAAACACAGTAGACACTTGTTAATTTTAAACCAAACGAAAGATTTTCTACGCTACCAAACAATCTATTTCAAAAATTAACTAGGGTCTTCGATAAGCGTCCTGCAGAAAAATTTGTTAGTAGTTTTCAATATCGTCTTCGTCAATCATCCTGCAAAAGCTTGTTAACTCCAAAAGGCCACACGTTGAAAATAAAATATTAGTAACACACAAATCAATTGAAAATTTCAGATTTCTGAAAATAGAAATAAAGTTTACCAGTCAATTGCATCACTGTGTTACCAGTCAGATGCGTCGATATTTTCTTCAATTGCGGCTCCATATTCACTAGTCAATTGTAGTTCAGGAATTGTCAGATGCATTGTATATTTTCAGATGCGTCTTTTCTGGTATTAGATGCGGTTCAGGAATTCAATTGCGTCACTTCATTAAACTGATGTGTCGTTCCGTATGAAAAACCTGCAAAAATCAAAAATAAAAGATCGACGGATTCGCGAAGATGGTGTCTTCACGTCGGGTTCACCAAATGTAACGCCATAGAAAGTGCACAAAGACAGATTAGAGCAAACATGCAATACAAATCTAAATGCCAATCTAATGCTAAGCAACAAAGAACAAAGGGAGTCAAAAACGTAAATAAAACTTAGAACAATCTCACCAAATTTGTACGTATTTCCATGATTCATCTCGATTGCCCTTCTCCATTTTGCTTGTGTAGTATAATTACCCTCAGATTTTCAAGAGTTTGTGCAAGTATAGCCTAAGATAATGATTAGCAAAACATCGAAGATTCAAGACAAAGTGCTCTCAAAAGTCATAAGATTTCGCGAGAGAGATTGGAATGAAGAATGGTAAATCAATTTATAGAAAATTGATTATTCGAACGACAGGCCAAGATCGAAAGATCAACAGACGGTTGAGATCGACATATTAGACATGCATTATGATAAATGTCAGTAGTGACATGAGTGATACAAATTAGAAATAGAATTAAAGATTAAATAAATGATTTAATCTTCAGTTTGGTATTCGAAAACAAAAGAATTATCTTTGCATGACAAAGATAAATATTGATTAAAGCAACTACTGTTCGAATGCACACACAAGATTTAATTAATTAAATAGGAATATTTAATTAATCTGCATGTACACACAAATGAGTTAGAACTTGACGATTGAATGATTTGACGAAGAGATTACTCGAGAATGCCACTCAGACATTAAATCAAGAGTTAACTGAGTGATTAAAATAGATGTCGAGTCGAGTCAAAGTGAATACTTAGATAACTCACACAATTATCTAAATATAGAGGAATGCATTAAAATAGAATTAATGAATTAAATAATTCATTTAATTCAGGATTTGATATTTGAAGAATAATTAAATAAATATGATTTATTTAATTATGTGATGAAGGGATTTAAATGAATAATTAAATAAATAAAGAATTTATTTAATTATAGTTGAAATATGATAAAGAGTAAATTAAATAAGAATTTATTTAATTTGACAAGAAGAATAAGATTTATTAGTAACATAATTAAATAAAAAGCGTTTATTTAATTAATCAGATAGAATAAAGAAAAGTGTGAATTAATTAAATAATTAAGATTATTTAATTAATAGAAGAAATGAAGACAATAGAGAATAATTAAATAATTGACATTATTTAATCATGACCATGAAGAATACGAATTATGAAGAATATGAAAGTCACAGGCCTAAACCAAATTTTGGTGTCTACAAAGACAAAACTACTATAGTGTCAGAGCCACTAGACGACAAAATAGGAATAAGACAAAAATGTATTTTATATTGATATAATTTTGGGGTAGGTGAAACCCTAATGTAAAATGAATCTTGGACACACAATGAGAGTTAATCCTATCCATTCATTTAACTTTTGGAAAACTATAAATAGGGGTCTCCTCTCATTTTCAAAGAGAGATTTGAGTTGTTGTGTAAAGACATGCTACAGAAATTTCAATATAATTTCATTGTTTTGGTGGATTCTTGTGTTTCTCACATGTTACATGATTCATCTTCTCAAAGTTAGAATTTATTTTGTTGTTTTAAGTGTTTCAAGTTGCTTTTAGTAGTTTAGTTCATGTTGTCCATTGATGGTGAAGAATTCTTTTGTGTTGATGCCTTCCATGTTCATGCTTTTTGTTGTTTATTGATGATGAACAAAAGTGTAAAGCTAGTTTGAACATTAACTTACTACTGCACTTAGAATTCATCTATTGCTCATGCTTTATGGTGAATGAATAGCTGAAAAATCTACAGACCTTAGAAGATAACACTAGTTTCATGAGACTGTATGTTGCTTGGTTGAGTGGAACTTAGTTTTAGGAAGGTTGTCCACTGTAGCATCCTTCATTGTCAATGTTCATCATTAGTTGTAGGTCTAGGAACTCTTACCTCCCTTTTCCCTTTAACTTTCCTTTGAAATAGTAGTTAAAGCAAAGTTCCAACATTATTGTAAAGCCAGATATGATGTTGAACATAGAGTTTTAGACTGTTGTTTTGAACTTGCAGCAATTGCACCTCACTTTCAGAATCCATAAGTTCCAGTTGAAGACACAATTCCCTTCCAACTTAGAAAATTTCCCATGCCCCTTGTGATTACTAGCAAATCACATCAATCCACTGATTTGTTTGTGCAAGTCATGACCTAACACCCAAGAGACCTTGGGGAATTTTTTGCAACTTGTTTGTAGGAAGTTTCCCTTCAAGAGAGGTAGTGCACTTTTGTGTTTCCTATGTTCAGAAGTGCAAAAACACCCATCAACAATTCACATCATTATTTTGAATCATTCTAACAATCCTATTTCATGTGATAAAGATCTATGATCCTCATTTAAATCAATCACATCAATTGGTCATGTTTTAAGGCTAAGGTGACTGAATAATAACTATTTAATTATGGTGTGAAGATAGAGATCCATGGGAAATGTTTAAAGATTTGATTCTATCAATAGCTAGGTAAAAAAATGGTGGAACTCCCAGTTAAGCAAATGAAATATGGCACAGAACATGAAATTGATAGCTTTAATTGCTCTAGCTATATTTTTGTTGGGGATTGGAAGAAATGGATGAATTCATTAATACATAGATGATCATGAAATATGGCACATATTGATCATGCATGTATGGCATTAAATTCAAATGAAACCCTAGGTTTTATGGTCACTAAAAATAGAAAATTACAAGTGTGATGGTTGGTGTGGTGCATGGCTCAAGAAGAGGAGACTTGTTGATGAAGAAAAAATATGAAATAAGTCTAACAAAAAAGTTAGAGTTCATGTAGTATGCATATGTTGCATGAAAGAGACCTAGACTAAATTATAGAGAATATTTTCTATGATATGCATTTAGAATAACTGGTGTGTAACAAAGCAAAGAAATTGAAGTGAAGAGAGAGGTATGAGTTAGTGAGTTGGCAACAGTAGAGAGAGAATGCTTGTAGAGAAGCAAAGTAGAGAATGAGCAATTGTAAAACTAGTCTGTAACATTGAATTGGATTCATTTTCAATCATATGTAATTAGGAGTTTTTACTCTATAAATTTTATTATGTCTGATTGGTTGGTGCCATCAAAAAGTTGAGTGGATGCTTAGTTAGGGAGTGAGTGATTCCTTAGAGTTTGTGCTCTTAAATCAAGGTATTGGTGTCTCCTTAGGGTTACTGCCCTTAAAATTTGTAACCAATGAGGTTCTATCATGAGGGTGGAATAGGATAGTAGATCCTAGCAGCTATTCTCACTGTGGTTTTTTCCATATTGGGTTTTCCATGTACATCTGGTGTTATGAGTGCATTTATGTGTGTTTAATCTCTTTGCATATACTTGTATCTTGATTTAAAATTATTAATGAACTAGTTTTGATTGATCTACTAATTCACCCCTCTTAGTAGATATTTGTGTTCCAACAATCAGTATCAAAGTTCAAGTTCCTTTGGAGAAGCTTAATCAGCTCAAGTAGATCTTGGATAGTGAACATAAGATGGCTATTCATGAAGGTTTTTCCTCAAACAAAGCACCTCTTTTTGATGGATCAAACTATGAATTCTAGAGCATTAGGGTGGAAGCATATCTATCATCATTATGGTTTGATGTCTAGATGTTGGTTGTAAATGAAAATGTTATTCCTACTACACCTCCCACTGATCAAGCAGATAAGAAAGCATATGAGAACAATGCTAAGGAAAAGAATGATATTCTTTGCGGGTTGTCCAATTTAGATTTTGTCAAAGTCATGCACTATCAAAAAACCCATGATATTTTGGTAAGTTAAAGAGAATCTATGAAGGTGATGATAAGGTAAATTAGGCCTAGATACAAACTTGCAAAGGTAAGTTTGAAATTCTCATGATGAATGAAGAAGAGAAAATTGCAGATTGTCTCCTAAGGGTAGATGAAATAGTCAACAGAATAAGAGGCCTTGGAGAAGAAGTGAAAGAATCTGTCATTTTCAAAAAGGTACTAAGAACCCTACCATCTAAGTATGATTCTAAAATATCTACAATAGGGGAAGCAAGAGATCTGGATAAACTCAATTTTGGTGAATTGCATAGAACCTTCACTACTTATGAGATGAGAACAAGAGATGTGAACACCTCTAAGAGAGAATAAAATTTCAAAGTAGCCAAGAAGGAGAAGGTTGAAGAATCTACATCTGAATTAGAGAAGATTGATGAAGAAGAAGCTAACTTCATCGGAAGGTTAAGGAGAGGCACTAGAAAATGCAAAGGTAAGTTTCCATTTAAATGCTTTAATTGTGGTAAGATAGGAAATTTTGCTACTTAATTCCCTTATAATAAAAAAGATAACTAAAAAAAAAAAGAGGATAGTAAAAAGAAGAAACCCTTCTTCCCAAAGAAAAAGAAGAGCCTGTATACTCAAGAAGAAATTGACTCATCTTATTTCAGTGATAGCTTAGATGATGATCATGATTGTGCATTTGTAGCTGAGGGAAATTAATTCATGTTCATGATAGATCAAGAATAGGAAGAAGTTCAAACTTTTGATGAAGAAGAAGAAGGAGAAGTTGAGCTAGAAGGTGAACTAATTTGTGCTCTAGATGAGATTGATAGCTTGAGAAAGGAGAACAAAAAATAAAAGAAGTTTTCACATAAAGATATTGAAAAAATGTCTAAAATCCTTGAGGAATCTAACCAAATGATAGTTAGCCTAAAGACTTGGGTTGAAGAAGCCACGAGGATAGAAGATGTAGTCAAATTTGAACTGTAGTCTAAATTTGATGAATGCATGAAACTGGAAGCAAAAAACATGGCTTTGAGAAAGGATTTAAAAAAGGCTAATGAACAATTTGACAAAGGTTTGAAGCTAAAAGGAGGCTCAAATATTCTTGATGAGTTGATTAACTCACAAAAGCCCTCAAAAGAAAAATATGGTCTTGAATTTGAAAAAGGGTTCCACTACTAGTGCATTTGCAAATTTATATGATAAGTTTAAAGATGAAGAAAATCTAGGTACTAAGAATGAAAAGGCTTGCAAAAAGAATGCCTCTGAAAATGAAAATTCTGACTAAAACACAATTCAGGTGAAGAAACTAGAAGGAGAAAGGAATGTTGCAAAAGACAAGAAGGATAACAAGTTAGTCTCTGAAGACTTGAAAAAGAAGTGGAAAATAAAGGAAGCTGATGTAGACAGTTTCATAAGAGTGAGAGATTTGATGAAATCAAATCAAAGAAGACCTCCTCACCCTACACAAAGAAATGTTATGACCAGGTACTCCTCATTTTTCTATGGTTACTAATATACATGTAATCAGTTTGGTCAAAGGGCTAGTGAATGTAGATTTGTACCTACAAGGAGAACAAATTTTGTGAGTACAAATGCATTTTCTCCTTTGGTAGACATATATGTGATATACTATAACTGCAATAATTTTGGTCACATAGCTAAGCAATGTAGAGAAAAATTTGTAAGACCAAAAGTACAAAGTAAATGGAAAAGACGTCTCTTAGTGTGAACAAAGGATCACAAGACCCTAAAAAGGAGAATAATAAGATAGGAAAGAAGCCTAAGAAGGTTTGGAAAGAGAAAGAGTAGAAGTCTACACAATCTATGATAGCTCAAACTGCACTCCATGCCAAAAAGTATAATTTTTGGGTAATAGATAGGGGTTTCTCTAAGCACATTATTGGTGATAAGAGAAAATTTATCAAACTCAGAAAGTGTAAGGAAGGTTTTGAGTTTGGGAGATAACTCTACAGTTAAGATCTATGGTAAAGGAACTTTGATCATAGATGCAAGATTTCCTACACATGATGTCCTTTATGTTGAAGGATAAAAGCACAATCTACTAAGTGTCAGTCAAATGTGTGACAATGGGTATAAAATTTCATTTAATGTAGAGGATGCAAGATAAGAAAATCAAGGAGATTAGTTACAGAAGGCACAAGAAATGAAAGTAATATCTACAATCTCAGTGAAGTGAATGGTTAAAGTTGCATGATAGGATAGATAGATAAGATTTGGTTATGGCATATGAGAATGGGTCAGTCAATTTTGACAATTTGGTAAAAGTGAGCTCAAGGAAGCTTGTGAGACACATGCCTAAGATAACCAAACCTACAAACACCACTTGCAAGGAATGTCAGCAAGGAAAGAAAACAAGGGTCAAATTTTAAATAAAAGAGTATGCAACTACAAATCCCTCAAAGTTGGTACTTACTAATCTTTGTGGCATCACAAGGACAAAAGGATTGAAAGGAGAAAGGTACTTCATGTTACTAATATATTACTATTCAAGAATAACATGGGTGACATTTTTGAAGGATAAGTCTCGGGAACTTGAAAGATTCAAAATCTTTAGAGCCATGGTTGAAAAAGAAATTGGATGAAGGATCAAATGTCTAAGATCTAATAGAGGTGGAGAATTCATATCAAATGAATTCATAAAATATTGTGAGAAAAATGGAATTAAAAGACAATATTATGCAACAAGAACTCCACGGAAGAATGGAGTTGTTGAGAGAAAGAACAAAATAGTCAAAGAAATGGTCAGGACAATGCTAAATGAGGACAAGTTACATGATTTTTACTAGAGGGAAGTAGTACATATAGCAGTATATACCTTGAATAGAGTGCAATTAAGGGTAAACAGTGAGAAGACCCCCTATGAGTTGTATGGAAAACCTACTTTTTTAAAATACTTTAAAGTGTTTGGTAGAAAGTGTTGCATCGAGAGAGAAGAAGAAAACTTAGAAATCTTTGACTCAAGATGTGATGAAGGAATATTTCTTGGATATCCCACCCAAAGTGAAGCCTACAAATGTTACATCAAAAGGTTGCACAAAATTGTAGAGTATCAATGTTGAGGTTGATGAAGATTTGAAGCATGTTAAACCTCATAGAGACATGTATGAATTTGAATCAAAGTCTGAAGAAGTTGTTGATGAATATCCTGAAGAAGAAAATGAGAAGGCACCTACAAGATATGTTTAAAAGGATCATCCTGTAGAATAAATTATTGGAAATATAGATGAAGGAGTTCAAACAAGGAGAAGAGTTGCAAAGAATAAAGATCGAGTAATTTTTTTTCTCATGTATCAAATAGATCCTAAGAGCTATGTTGAAGCTAGCAAGGATGAGAGCTGGATAAAGGAAATAAAAGAATAACTGAGCCAAATTGAAAAGAAAAAAACTTGGTAATTGCTTCCAAGACCCCTAAATAAGAATGTTATAGGTACAAAGTGGGTTTTTAGAAACAAGCTCAATGAAGATAGAGTTTTTGTAATAAATAAGGAAAGATTGGTATGCAAAGGATATGCACAAGTTGAAGGTATATATTTTGAAGAAGCATTTTCTCTTGTTCCTAGATTGGAAACTATAAGAATGTTTCTAGCATTCTCTATTTATAAGAAGTTCAAAGTCTATCAAATGGATGTTAAGTCTGCTTTATTAAATGGAAACCTAGAAGAAGGAGTTTACATAGAACAACCTAAATTTTTTTAGCTATTAGAAGAAGAAGATTATGTTTGCAAACTAAAGAAATATTTGTATGGTCTAAAACAGGAACCTAGAGCATGGTATTCAAGATTAGACAAATATCTACAAAAACATGGATTCAATAAAGGATGTGCAGATAGAAAATTGTACTTCAAATCTAAAGGTGAGCGTATGATAATTATTGTTATGTATGTATATGACATCATTTTTGGTGGAAGCTATGACAAAATGTGCAAGGGATTTGCTACTCAAATGCAAAGTGAATTTGAGATGTCAATGCTTGGAGAAATTTCTTTCTTCCTTGGTCTATAAATAGCACAAACTAATGAACGTATATTCATATCTCAAACAAATTATGCTAAGGAGATGCTCAAGAAGTTTGGAATGGAAGATAGAAATCTAGTTGGTACTCCCATGGTAACTGGATTCAAGTTGAGCAAGATAGATGACTCCCTAGATGCAAATTAGACCATATATATATCAATGATAGGTAGCTTGCTATAACTAACTACATCAAGACCTCATATCATGCAAGTAGTGTGTATGGTTGCAAGATTCCAAGTTGCTCCTAAAGAGTCTCATGTTAATGTAATCAAAATAATTTTTAGATATATCAAAAGCATTATTGACTATGGACTTTGGTATCCCAAAGGTGAATATTTCACTTTGACAACATATACAAATGTTTATTGGGCTAGAAGTGTTGATGACAGAAGAAGAACTAGTGGTGGTGCATTCTTCCTTAGAAACAAACTTGTTTCATAGCTAAGAAAAAATAAAGAGTCAATTACTCTTTCAACAGTTGAAGCGGATTATGTTGCAATAGTGGCATGTTGCACTCAAGTGTTGTGGATGAAGTAAACACTTAAACACATCAAGGTAGAATACAAAGAACCTATCTCTATTATTTGTGGAAATTCAAGTGTTATAAATATATCAAGGAATCCAGTGGTGCATTCTAGGAACAAGCACATTTCAAACAAGTATCGCTTCTTAAGAGAAAAGGTTACAGATCAATAAGTCACCATGGAATATGTGCCAACCAAGGATCAAGTTGCAGACATATTCACTAAGCCTGTTCCCAAAGAGCAATTCGAATAGTTGAAAAAATTGGGAGTGGTTGCTCCTACCTCACATCACTAATTCTTAGTGATAGAGCATGGGTCCAGGGGGAGATTCACTAAATATTTATTCATCCCTGGAAGAAAGGGAGAAGGAAAGTCATGTATGATTGGTTTTATAAATTTCTAATGACTTGATGGTTGCAAATATCATGGACACACTCCTTTATTTGATAAAGGGGAGAAAATTTTGACTAAAGAAGGAAATAGTGTCTTGGAAAGTCCCTTTCCCATTGATGTCAAAGGGGGAGATGAAGTCCAAATGCTCTAGAAATTGAGCTCTGACTGCTAAGGGGGAGAAAGAGACAAATTATCTTGATACTCTGGAAGTTAATCAAAGGGGGAGTTGTGACTACAAGTTAGTCAAAGGGGGAGTTGTGACTGCAAGTTAGTCAAAAGGGGAGTTGTGACTACAAGTGGTTTAGTTCCTAAGGGGGAGATTGAGAAAGGATGTTGTGAGAAGCTTCAATTCAAAATTCATCAAAAGATACAATTCTAAGAACAAGTTGAGCCTACATTTTTACGTGCAAACAATTTAGTTTTTCCATCAATAATAAAGGGGGATATTGTTGGCAATATGATTGTGTTACAAGTATGCTACAAGTGTTGTCATTGATGTCAATAGTATGGAGATGGTTGGATATGTATGGAAGCTTGTGTGTACTATAGATGTTGTCATTCATGTATAGTGTGAAGAGATAGTTGAGTAGGGAGATTGATGAAGATTGATAAGCATAGCAATATATGGTGTTTTCATTGATGATAACCAATTGAATATATGTAGAAGTGTTAGTCCAAAGAAGACTAGATGATTTGGATAATTTCCTAAGTTTGCAATGCAGTTCCAATGTTTAGAGAACTAGTCTTTTGGTCCGCAATGCTCCACCATGAAGAATTTGGTTATGTAGTTTTGAGGTAATGATGGTGTATGTTGGAAGACTCTAAATCCAAAGTTTCATGATCTGATGTCTTTCACAATTAAATATAATAGTGACAAAGTATTAGTTTGGAAATATCAGTGTAACTATGATAGAGTGTATGATTGGAATGCTCCGTATTCCACTACAGATGAACATTTTGGTATGCAGATTTTTAGAAGTGTTTGAGGATTTTTGTAGTATGTTTTCTCCAAATGGCAAGTGTTTTGGTTGTCTGTGTGTCAAGATGTGAGTGAATAGATGGTTCATTATATTGTTACTTCACTAGTGGTGCCGACCTAAGTATTTTGGTTTGCACAAAGATGAGTAGAGGTTGAAGCGGAATTATGGGAATAATTATAGGTAATTTCAACCTATATTAATGTGTTATATGCTTTGGTTCCCCTCACAAGGCATGTATGATTGAGTTTTGAACCAACAAGATGAAGTATTACATGATACATTTTTTAGGCCAACCCAATTTATGTTTTGGTTGGTTGTGCTATATATACAAGGTTAATTCCTTATGTGAAGATGTAAGGGAAGTGAGATAATTAAGTGTGTTTGAATTTCAGATCAAAGAAGTGTGAATTGTTTTAGAGGTGAAGAATGAAGTGTGTTAAGTCGATATTCTGAGCTTTAATGGACCTATATCTTTAGCATAAGTTAGATGTAGTATTAGTAGTTCATATCTAGTAGTGAGCCACCTTTCTTCTCTCTTTCTATTCCAAGTAGTGAGCCACCGATAGTGAGCCTTTCTTCTTTTGGACAGTGAGTCCACCAATTGTATCAAACTTTGTGATCGATTATAATATCTACATTGTGAGCTAATCCTCACCATGGTTTCTCCATTTTTGGATTTTCCACATAAATCTGGTGTTCTTGTGTCCTTTGATGTGGTGAATTCTATGTTCCTTTCCATTACTTCAATATTAATGTGACACATTGAACAAATGTTCAAGTTATTAATAATATGGATTCACCCCCCCTCTCAGTATTTTAGGTGTTCAATAATTGGTATTAGAGTTTGGTTCATTCAATTGTCTTGGTTGCTAATGTAGATCTTGGAGTTGAACACATGGATACAAGGAATTATCATATTCCTCTATAAGAGATTATCCCTGAAGGATTTACTGGAGAAGATTGCATAGTGGACACGGAAGGAGAACTCAAATCAACTCTTGATGATTTGGATAAAGCAAAAGCTAAGAACATAGATCTAAAAAAGGATCTTGGTGAAGAAAATGCGTGCATCAAGAAGTTGAGAGAAAAACTCAAAAAAGTTATCGAAAGACAAAGAAACAAATGAGCAACTCAAGAAATCAAATGAAACTATCACCAATCTGAAAGAGCAAGTTGAAGAAGGTAAAAGAGTTGAAGACTACCTAAATGTCAAACTGAAAAATAAATCTGAAGAATGTTCAAATTTTGAACAAGAGATTGTTACTTTGAGATCAGATCTAGAGAAAGAAAGGATTCAAGAAGAGATCTACACTGCTTGATGAGATTATTATTGGACAAAAGGGTTCTAAGGAAAAAGAAGTATTTAAAGGGTTTGAGAAAGGTGAAAGTTCAAAGGTAGATTAGACTCCAAACAATGTCAAAAAGAAAGATGACAAGAAGGGAAATTTTAGAAAAGTCTAGAAGTAGAAGAAAGACATCAAGAGACCACCTATCAAACCACCAAATGCAAAAAGGTTCCCATATTTTAATAGTTATTGTTATTACTGCAATAAGTTTGGACATAAAGCTATAGAATGTAGAAGCAGAATGAATTAGAATGTTCAATCATTTCTTGGTCAGTTTTATACATGCAATAGATTTGGTCATAGAGCTAGTGAATGTAGAAATTAGATGATGAATGACTAATGATACTAGGTTTTAATATTTCAATGGCTAATGTTATACATGCAATGGATTTGAGCATAAATCTAATGAATGCAAATGTAGAATGGGTGGAAGTAAGCTTGTTCAAAAATGTGGCATATATCACAAATGCAAAAAACTAGTACACATGGAAAAGTTTTGTAGAAGCAAGAATGAGAAACCCTTTGTCTGACAAAAGAAGGTTGATATGGCAAAGAACATGGATCTGATGGAGATGAAGAAGGAAATGAACAAGATCTAGAAAAAGAAAGAAGTGAAGTAAAGGATGAGTCCATGGTGTAGATGTTTCCTCTAGAATATAATTGAAGAGCTTTGGCTTATGGGGAGTTTAAGCAGATCCCTAATCCCTCACCAAAGTTGTGGTGTTGAAGTTCTCAGCACACTGGTATAGATGTAGATCAACATGGCAGATCTACTGATGGAATTTTTGATATGAAACTTATTGTTGCAAAGATTTGTAGAGTGATTGAAAGTGACTGTGACTACACAGTTAAGGTTTGTCAACTTTTTGACCTAACATTATTTACTATAATCAATGCACTTCATTCTTTGGAAAAGTGTTTTATATGTGTTTTCACATATGGAAATTTTATTTTTAATCGATCATTTGAAGAGTGAAGAAGTAAAGAAAATGTGAAGTGAAGTGATTTCAAATTGTTGTACAAAACTCCACTGATAAAAGAATTATATTTATCATTTCCTGTTGAAACCCTAGTTTCAAAAGTGGTTCACAATGTTTACCCCTCAAGTAATTGATGTCTTGGAATGGTCAAGACCTAAGTTCAAAAAACACCCCTTCAAATTCATGGAAACGGATCTGGAAGGTGTATTTTCAATATTTCCTTATGGTGTAATGCATATTGAGGATGTACGAATGTACATTCATGTGAAAATGAAAGAATATGATCACTCAAAGTTGGGATAATATTGGGTTAGTGAGCTCACTGGAGATTTTTTGAGTTGAAACCAAAATGTGAGAGCCTAGAAGAGAAGTTGGATGTATGGAATAATTTTCCAAACTTCTATTATGAGAATTCATGGTTTGAGTATGCGCTTGATGTCACTAATGATAACCAATTGAATAGATGTAGAAGTGTTCATCCAGAGAAGACCAGATGATTTGAATAATTGCCTAAGTTTGGAATGCAGTTCCAATGTTTAGAGAACTAGTCTTTTAGTACGCGTTGCTTTTCCATGAAGAATTTGGTTATGTGGTTTTGAATTAATGATGGTGTATGTTGAAAGACTCTAAATCTAAAGTTTCATGATATAATGTCTTTCACAATTAAAGATAATAGAGACAGAGTATCGATTTGGAAATACCAGTGTAACTGTGATAGAGAGTATGATTGGAATGCTCTGAATTCCACTGTAGAAGAACATATTGGTATGTGGATTTGCAAAAAAAATTGACAATGGTTGTAGTATGTTTTCTCCAAGTGGAAAGTGTTTTGGTTTTTCATGTGTCAATATGTGAGTGAATAGATGGTTTGTTCTATTGTTACTTCACTAATGGTGCCAACCTAAGCATTTTGGGTTGCACAGAGACGAGTAGAGATTGAAGCAGAATTATGGGAATAATTATAGGTCATGTCAACCTATCTTAATGTGTTATATGTTTTTTTTCCCTTTGCAAGGCATGTATAATTGAGTTTTGAGCTGACAGGATGAAGTATTACATGATACATGTTTTAGGCTGACCTAATTTATGTTTTGGTTGGTTGTAGCATATATAAAAGGTTAATTCCTTGTGTGAAGATGTAAGGAAGATAATTAAGTGTGTGCAAATTTTAGAGCAGATAAGTGTGAATTGTTTTATAGGTGAAGAATGAAGTGTGTTAAGTCATTATTCTAAGACTCAGTGGAATTATATCTTCAACATAAGTTAGATACATTATTAGTAGTTCATATCTGGTAGCGAGCCACCTTTCTTTTATCTCTTTCTATTATGAGAAAAGATCCCTTTGGCAATGAACCACTGATAATGAGCCTTTCTTATTTTGGATAGTGAGTCCACCAATTGTATCAAACATTGTAATCAATTACAATATCTATATTGTGAGCTAATCCTCACCATGGTTTTCCCTTTTTGGGTTTTCCATGTAAATATGGTATTCTTGTACTCTTTGATGTGATGCATTCTTTCTATGTTTCTTTCCATTACTGCAAGATTAATTTGATGCATTGAATGAATGTTTAATTTATTAAGAATATTGATTCACCCCCCTCTCAATATTCTAGGTGTTCAACAAATTGTCATTGATGTCAAAGGATATTTGAGTGATATCTAATTGGGAGATTGTTGGCTCATTGATTTCAAAAGGGGCATCATAAGGATGTAAAAAAGGAATATTGTTAGAATCATTGAAGCAATTCTTGAAGAGTTTCAGAAGTTTGAGCATCGGGCCTCAGACTTACCTCATATGACTTGCTAGAAAAGGAAGGAGTTTAGACCGTTTATGTTAAGTTTGATTGGGTTTTGAACTTTAGGCTTAAGGAGTAAATTACATTGCAAGTTTTCAAACTTCAGACTTCGATCATATCTCATACAAAATGCACAAAGAAAAGAAGATAGAAAGTGGGAAGTTCGAAAGGTTTCGAGCGCCAGGCATTGGTAAGGAGGATTACGCCTTACCTTGTTGGGAATTGGAGGCTGACATTAAGGCTTATTCCTTAACATAAAGTTAAAAAAGAAGTATGATGGAAACTTGAACGCTGATACTCGAAAGGGTTTGAGGATCACAGATTGGAAGGATGGTTTATGCCTTGTCAAAAGGTAAGTAAGAGATAACCAGTAAGAGTGAACCCGGACATCCAATATCTCTAAGGATTCTTCAAGCTTTCAAAGATTGGAGAGAAAAAAAATTTGAATGAAGTGGAAGTTGGTATAAGGTAAAGGGTAAGGTTGATGGCCAAAACTCAATAGGAGTAATGTGTATCGAACATCAGTGTTCAGACTTGTTCCTTAAGTCCTTTAAAACACTTTGAGAATTAGGTAAGGGGGATTCACGACTCTCCATCCTTAAAGAAAAGGAAATTGAATTTCAAATGAGAAAATGATGTATGCACAACAGGTGGCACAACTTCACCATTCCATAGAAGGTTGGTAGGACCCTATGTTGGCTAGTGTGGAAACATGGGATGGAAACATGTGTTTAAAAATGATAGGTGGAAAACATTGATTGCATCCAATAGCTTATTCACATTATTGTTGTGAATCATTCTGACAAGCCTATTTCATGGGATAAAGATCTATGGCCCTCATTTAAAGCAATCACATCAAATGTCATGTTCTAAGGTTGAGGAAATTGAATGATAACCATCTAATCATGGCGTGAAGATAGAGATCAGCAGGAAGTGTTTAAAGATTTGATTATGTTAATGGTTAGGTGGAAAATGGTGGAACTCTTAGTTAAGTGCATAAAATATGGCACAAAAAATGAAATTGATAGCTTTAACTACTCCAACTACATTTTTTTTTGGGATTGGAAGAAATGGACGACTTCATTAATGCATAGATGATCATGAAATCTATTACATATCGATCAAGCATGTATAGTATTAAAGGAAAATGAAACCCTAGGTTTAATGGTCGCTAAAAATAGAAAATTTTACATGTGACAGTTGGTGTGGTGCATGGGTTTAGAAGAGGAGAAATGTTGGTAAAGAAAAAAGATGAAATAAGTCTAACAGAAAAGTTAGAGTTGATTTAGTATGCATATGCTGCATGAAAGAGACCTAGACTGAATTATAGAGAATATCATCTAGGATATGCATTCAAAATAATAGGTGTGTAATAGAGTAGAGAAAGGGGAGAAGTGAAGAGAGAGGTATCAGTTGTTGAGTTAGCAGCAACAAAGAGAGAATGCTTGTAGAGAATTTGAATTGGATTCATTTTCAATCATATGTAATTAGGAGTTTTTGCTCCATAAATTTCATTGTAAGTCTAATTGGTTGGTGTCATCAAAAAGCTAAGTGGGTTCTCATCTAAGGAGTGGGTGCTTCCTTAGATTTGGTGCTCTTAAATTAGGGGATTGGTGTCTCCTTAAGATTGGTTTCCTTAAACTTTGTAACCAATGAGGTTCTATTGTGAGGCTGGATTAGGACAGTAGATCCTAGCAACCATTTTCACCGTGGTTTTTCCCATATTGGGTTTTTCACGTACATCAGGTGTTATGAGTGCATGTATGCATGTTTAATCTCTCTGCATATGTGTTTATCTTGATTTAAAAGTATTAATGAACTAGTTTTAATTGATCTACTAAATCACCCCCCTCTCAATAGATAGTTGTGTTCCAACAAGATGTGTAAGATATGTGCAGCAAGACAAGATACACAAACATAAAATGTTAAAGCTAATGCAAAAGGGATGGACTAGAAATTTGCGTTATGCCACATCCATAAAATACACTCATGTATCCACAGGTGAGCAAGTTGTGCTATGCTAGGTGGCCATGAAATATGCTCACAAGGGCTAGTGTAATTTAGTATACACTAGGTGAGCCCCAAAGGCAGGATGAGAAACACACACTAGGTCTACAAGGGTTGAACTCATAACAAAGGGTGGAATGTGGGTAAATTCATCACAAAATTATGTACCCATAAGTCAGTGCCACAAAATGATCAATATTATGCCAACACTACACTAATTTCAACCTCTATGAATAAAGTGAAGCAAATATGTCAATATGTTCATGTAAAAATGAGTTAATGTTGATTTCCATGTCAAAATAATACCAATGCTAGTGTCAAAATAATGCCAATGTATGCCTCCACTTTAAAGGAGTTGCTAAACCCCGTATTATGAGCAATTACTTTAATCTAGAAATGATATATGTCAATTGATAAGAGGGTTGAGATAGCTTATTTGGAATGCCCTATCCCAATCATATGTTTCTAAATAAATTTGTGTCATGAAAAAGGAGGGTTTTTTCCCCCATATGCAATCTCATACACATAAGAGATACACGGATTCGGGGTCAACGCATGTCTTTTCTATAGTGATATAATAGAGCTTCGAACTGTCATCATTCCCCAAATACCTCCTGGAACAATGAACAGAAAGGAGGAATGAAACATAGAGAGAGAAGAAAAACAATATTTTTGGGTCAACATGGAAGAGACCTAAATGTCTCAACACTTTTCATTGTCCCCAAAAGGAAACACAAGACACAAGAAAAGAAAACGATTACGACGGATAGAAGAATGTAGATACAAATAGAAGAATATCAGGACAGATTCACTTACTTTGTATCCTTGCACCAATGGAGTAACAAGGGTAATCCAAATAAAACTCACAAACATGAAGGCATACCAAGTAGCACAATAAAGGGGATCACAGTATATTCATGCAATTGCAAAGAACATAGAGAGAACAAAAAACTCGTATATCACATGCATTTTGACCTATAGCAAGTCATCTGCATCCCAATCTTGTTCATCATATACATAAGGTGGATAGCTATCCAAAGGATCAAGAAAAAGTGCCATACTAGGAAAATCACCAGGTTCAACATGTGGTGATGCACTATTTTTAGGAGGATCATCATGCATAGAAGTGCAAAACAATAAATTCAACTCATTATGCACTTCATCAATTTTAGCAATCTTAACATTTTCATCCAAATTAATCACAATTGGAGGCCTAATGACAATGTCCATTATATGTTCTTGTTTGAATTTTGGTGAAAAATTTTCATGTTGTAGTGAAGGTGGAGAATCATCATGCTTTGTTTCAGTTGGTTCGTTCTTTTCTTCCAATTTATGAGCAATAGCATGACGTCTACGCCTATGCTCTTTAGCATTTCAATTTCTTCTTGCATGGTTTTCAAGTTGTGATGGTGTAGGAGTGGGTTTATCAAGCATTGATCTCTTTTCTTCCCTTAAGGGAGGAACGGAAGGGACCTACGAGGGTTGTAAAACCACTTTCTCGTTAAGATTATAAACTTGTTTTATTTTAGGAGGCACAAAGGGAATGGTATGGTTATTGTTGATGATGATTTCACTCGCAAAAAATAGATCGAATAAATTCTTCACAAACAAAACTGCAAAGAGCCTATCCTTCTTGAAAGATATGGAACAAAGACAACCTAAAGGCAAATTCTGCATTTATAGAACAAATATTGGCTTTCGTTCAATCCCAAGTCTCTGATAACTAGGTCATGGTTGCACTAGGGTCACTCTCGGGTAATGATGTGATATTGTTGTTAATCTCAAAGGGACTATGGTTATTTCTAGCTTTGCTAAGAATTATAAACATTTCACATAAAAAATATTCACTTCATTCATAGAATAACATCATGAAATCAAAAGATTTTACATAATTTTTCACAAATATTACAAATTCTTTGCTATCACTTAAGTAGATTTAGAATTAAGCATTCAGCAACTTTATGAAAAACAAAAGATTTTCAATACAATTCCTTCCATTCATTTAAATTTTGGAACATTTTCAAATATTTAAACATCTATTCTAAAACAAAGTATAAAAATACTGAAAATTAAAAGTTTCTCCCGGTTATTCTCCATGGATGCCCCAAAGAATTAATTAAAACAAAGCAAACCGCTTTATACTTCACCATATTGCTTCACAACTACATATAAAATGGTGCAAGCTTTTAAAGAGATGGTTTCATTTCTGGACACCGAGTAAGTTTTTTATGCACCTTTAAATGGCGCAGCATACAGTCTTGTTTGGTTGAACTAACAAAACCAACTAAAAAAGATAATGAGGTAGGTAGCTATCTAACATGCTTTGATATTAATTAATGTCTATGTGCATACAAATTTTTACACCAGAAAAGTTTAGAAAATAGGAAAAAAGAACAAAACTTAAAAAATTTATGCTCCTCCGACATCCACAAACTCCAAACTTAAAATAAAAATGAAACATTCTCTGGCCTTTTATAGAACACAAGGCTCGGATAAGATAAGACAACTACATGAGAGGAGATCTAAGGGACCAATCTCATCAAGGCACGTGGAATATTGTGACCAATAGGAGAATTGCAATTGAATTCAATGGAAGTCAACTCTAATTACATGTTGAAGCTCATTGGGTTCTACATTTTCATCTTTGTCGGGATTCCTTCTAAAATCAAACAAATCTGCTCAAACGAAAATATATAGGAGCTTCCTATGATAATGGAGTGATCAAGTGGAACTTGAACTCCTATATTTCATGTTCCTTGATTTGAACATTCCAGGAATGAATGACTCCTGGAATAGATACACTTTATTACTGCATTCTTGAACTCCAACATCCCGGTATTTCGATATCTAGCTCACCTTTACAATGAACTTTGTTGCAACATGAGCTTCTAAAGTGCATCATTGAACCTGGAAATAACATCAAATTTGTTAGCAAATACAATTCTCCTGACTGTCCATACCCTAGCTTTGCATCACAATCGATATCTCCTATGTAACAATCACAAATTCCACACATTAAATCCCTTTAAAAAAAAAACATTTATAACATCTCATGTAAATAAAACCATTATTCAAATGTTAGTACAAAAATCTGATAATTAACACGCCTTTCAAAAAGCATATCATAAATCCTCAAACGTATACTAAATCATTGGGATCATTAGATAAATTTAAAATGTTAACACTTCACTTCACATTGCAACCCAGTACCCAATACCCGATATTCAACTTTACCCACTTACTTTCCTGGACCTCGGTTATATCAAAACTCCACTATACCAGACTCCTGACTGGAACGCTTTATATTGGACTGCTTCATACTAGACCTAATTTTTTCGCTTGAACTTTACATTACCTTTCGCCTTTTTCGTGTTTCTGGTACCTAGTATCTAGTGCACAAAACACTTACATTACAAAGTACTTTTATTATCAAAGATTTCTCTTTCTTTCTTCGCTTTCAGTGATCTTCTAATTTGCTAGCTCTTACCATAAGAGTTATATTTTTTTACCTAGGTCCCCAAGTCTTTTCATTCTTGGGGCGTGTTGTGAGACCACACGACAGTTATCTCTTGGTCTCTTGTAGGATATAGGTGGCAAAATAGCATCATATTTTGTTTCTTTTGGTTCAAGCATAGGTTCATCCATAACATTTGGAGTGGGATGAACAATTATGGGTCTTTTAGTTTCAGGTGGGATATTGGCAAGGGATAACTTTGTTGTATGATTTGCTTTAAAATTTTGATAAGATTTGAAAAATAATTCTTTGCAAGGTTTTATAGGCTCTACAGGTTCAATCCAAAATAAATCCATTGAAAAATTCCCTCAAGAAGACAAAGGATTAAATTCACTATGATGCACTGTAAAGATTTGGTTGTCAAATGGAAATTTCAATCACTTGTGGATGACCAACAGGATGGAATTCATGGAGTGTAGCCATGGATAGCATAACATCACATGAAATTGATCTTATTTTGGAATGATGGAGAATGATACATCTAATTGTTTCAATCCAACTTTCAATGGAAGAGTGATTGAACCTATCATAGGGTGAGAAAAACCATGTGTTTTGATCTATGCTTTCAATTTTTCACAAGAATCTTGGTAAAGTTCATGTACAAATAACAATTCCCCTGTGATCACATTCTCTATACACATGGGACCAATTAATATCCCATTTGTAGGATTGTCATTGATTCTTCTGGCTATGTAAAGAGGACCATTGAGTGCATATCATTATTTGAGAAAGCAATGTCAAGAGACAAGTTGGTTTGGACCTTATGATGTTGGATGTCAATGAATCCAATCATAGTGTCTATATCATCTCCATTATCTCTTATTATCATCAGTTATATCTTGTATTTTTTCAGCACTCATCACATCATTCTTGTTATCACTAGCTTTTACAAATGAGACAGAATGATTTGGCATGGGATTGGTAAAGATTTGTAAATTTTGGTTAGGTTGGGCAATAGATTTATTTCCTTGATCATTAACATTGTGCAACTGGATGTGATTGGAATCAATGAGGTCTTGCACTATATGTTTAAGACACCTACATCATTCTACATCATGTCCAACTTGTCAATGATATTGAAAAAAGGCATTGGGATTATGGTCCAAAGATAAAGGCTTAGTAGTATTAAGAGGTCTAACGGGAGGTAAGGTGATTAGGTTCTTGCTCAATATTTTCAACATGATCAAATTGATGGTATCAAGTAATAGGTTGAATTGCCTATTCCTTTCCTAATATTGGTATTGATTTATTTTTCTATGGCAACCACTTGAGGTTCAACATGGTTGGTTTATTGAGATCAATTTATCTATATAAATCCCTTGTTTTGTTTCTTGAAAGGTTGAAATTTTTTATGAGGCACGGTTTCAAATTTTTCAAGATGAGTTGAAGCAGATTTTCCTACGCATTGATTAAGAAAGTTCTAATAATCACAGAGGTTTGTGCATAAGTGTGTAAAGGAGGGAAATTTCATCATCCCAAGCTTATCTTGGATACTTTTTTGTAATTTCTCAATTAACATTATTTGAAGATAAGCATCAGAAAGTTTAATGTTGATTTATGAGTAAAGAAATTGATAATGTGCTATAAAATTGGTGACCTTTTCATCTGTGTTTTTTTTACATTGCATTAAATCATGTAGGGCCATCTTAGGACCAATGTTCACTTGGAAATGGTTGAGAAAAGCATCAAAAATCTCATTAAATGAGTGGATTAAATTATTCAGTAAGGAACAAAACCATTCTAAGGCTGTATCTTTTAAGGACCTAGGAAAAAGCTTATCCAGGAGCTTATCTTCACAACTAAAATCACTACATAAGGTTGTATATGCAGACATATGGTTGCTAGGATTTCCTTTACCACCATATTTCTCAAATATAGGTATCTCTATGCCTTGTGGAATTTTTTCTCTCAATATCTCCAATGACAATGGGTTTCCTTTGACATATTATGAAGGTTGTCCAGTTTGGTTTTGGTTCAATGTTGCTATTTGTTGTTGAAGTGATGTGACATTTTGCAAGAGTTGGTTTATGACGGAATCATTGGTTGTGTTTTGAGATGAACGGGAATATGGTAGAGATGTATATGTGTTGGTTGGACAACTAAATTGTAGGTTTGTGAGAGGTGGGGGGTTAGAAGATATGATGTTCAAAATTACAAAGCTAAAAGGATTCCCAGTGGAAATACCCAAAGTTGAGGTGATATTGTTGGTTGGTTTCATAGTTGTAATAACAGCTCGATTGGTATATGTCAGAATGGAAGCTATGGTTGTCTAGAGGGAATTTGATTTCCTCCTTGACTTTGAGTGTATCCCAAAGTTTGAGCACAACTAGCCATTGTAGGAACATGATTATCAATAATGTGGGCTAGACTACGCACAATCTCTATTCCTAGTTTGTTATCAAGCATTCTCCTCATGCTATATATCATAGGGACGGAAATACTAGTAAAATATTTTGTGCTCACATAATCTTGAAGTCTCTCTAAGGCTTTATCCATTTTTTGCAAGTTCTCTTTAGGTACATGAGAAAAAATCTTTTCAACTTCATCAGAAGTAGTGGTCATAAGACATGTTACATCAAGGATGGAGTCCAAGATGGGTTGACTAGTGTTAGCACTATGAGTGAAAGAGTTGGAAAACCCAAAATCTACAACTAATGTACCAACATGGGATACCATGATCTCGAACTACATCGCACTAAAGTACTAGTAGTAGAACAATAGGTTGTGATACTCATACAAGTTTCACCAAACCAAAAGTGTACCCAAAATGGACACAAGGCACTAAATAAAGATAGTAAACATCCAAAAATAGTAAACACAATGCAAGTTTTAAAAAGGATATTGCAATTTTTAAATCTATGATATGATAGTTGACTGGTTTTAGATGTAAAAACCTAAAAAATGATTACTTTTGAATGCCAATTTTAATTTTAAACAATGTACTATTTTTCAACAATTGAACTAGATGCAAACAACTACTAAATATGTAATTTTTGAAATTGAAACTGAGATCTACAGGCTGAAACGGGCTAATAAAACAAAGGAAAAATAGTGTGCAGAAATTTGGAAAAGAACCTATACTAGGACAGATTCCCCCTAGGGTGAATGATTCCTAGGATAGGGATCTAAAAATTTTAAATCTAATTTTTTAACCTAGTACTTAAGCTCACTGTTCCCAATAGCAAACAGATTCTTCAGTGACAGTTTTCCCAGAAATATGATGAAAATGCAAATGCAATTTTATGACAATGTATGAACAAAATAACTTTTTTAAATGCAATTTTGAATAGAATGCTAATCTAAATGACTGAAACACACTTTAATGCAAGCTACTATGCAAAAAGTATGCATTATTTTTTTAATTTTATGAATTTAGATGATGCAAACATGCAATATTTAACCCTAAATGCAATTCAAAACAAGATGATGCAAAACCTAGATGTAGGGTTTCAAAGATCTCTAAACCATAAATGTATGATGTACAATGTCAGGTTCACCAAAATGAAATGTTGGGGAAAGGTTCCTTTAAAGGAATATAGGGTATTTCCTCTATTTATCCCTCTCCCCAATGGTATTTCATTAGGAAAGAGATCACAAGGAGTAGATATTGACTTTCAACCTCAAAGGTGAGTCAATCAGACCTAGATCTTAGTCCTTAAGATAATGGGACAAATTTGAAACCAAATTAAAATGATATGAAATGATTCAAATAAATGAGCTACAAGACCTAGAACATGAAATGAAAATTCTCAAAAGTACAAAAATGAAAACAATAGTTTGCAAGTTGATCTGAGAAGGGTAAGAACACATGTACCAGTCACCAAAAGTAGGTTTTGAGATCTTTTGAAGGACAGGTTTTCCCTAGGGTGAATGGGTTCTAGATAGGTCTTCTAAAAATTCTTCCTATAGTCCTCTGAGGTAGGATCTTAGCTTCTATTTTGCACAGGTTCCACTGTCGGATAGCCGGAAATAATTTTGAATATTTTGTGACTTAACAATAATGAATGCAACAAACGCAAGATTGTAAAATTGCTCTTCAAGATCTTCAATCCTTCTTCAACCTGTAATCTACACATACAAAGAAGTAAAATTTGTTTTGTTTGTATGGGGATTTTTCTTAGTCAAACCCCATGTTTGGTAATTAAACCTTGATAGAAGAATAGTGACAATGGAGAAGGAAATCGTGAATGAACACTTGCCTGCTACAACTCACCAAACCTTCAATGGCTTCCCTTAGAGGACTAAAGTCAAACACATCACTCCAAGTACTTGATCTTTCTTTTCTTGATTGATTTGGAAACTTGAAAATGCTTGGATTTTTTTAGGGTCAACAATGCATATTAGCCTTCACAAGATGTTAGGACCTTGATTGTTGCAACAAATGACTGATAAATCTTCTCTTGAATGGTCTTAGAAATAATATTTTCTCATATGAAGTCTTCAAAAAAGTGTCTTAGATTTGAATTGATAAAAAGACTATGTATTATAGGTGTTTATCTAATTTCCCAAAAATTAGATTCCAAAAGCTGACAATTGCATATGAAATTTGAATCATTAAATACCACCAAAATCATATTTAAAATGGGTCCTAGGACTTGAAGGGGACCCATTTTCCCTTGGGTGAATAGGTCTTGGCCTAAAAATCTAGGATACTCATTCTCCAATGTGATTAAAATATTAATTACATTACTTAAATGTGATTTTCCTTTCAGAAATGGGAATAATTAGGCTTTGGAATGCATCATTTAGAAAATTGGAAGCTTAATTAAGTCCAATTAATTAAGGGACCTAAACAAAGTGTGAAATTGTAAAGGTATACAATTTCCTACACTACAAAAACAAAGACCTGCCAACCCTACCATAACTCCACATATGCAAAAGGAGTTAATGAAGCTAAATGAGGCAAGTATTATCAAATCCATTACACATTATGAGTGGGTGTCAAACCTTATCCCAGTAGAAAAAAAAGATAAGGTTGTGTGTTGACTTCAAGAACCTTAACCTTAAGTCTCTCAAGGACAAATATCCTCTCCCAAGCATGGATAATTTGTTGTAGAGAGTGACTGGATCAAATTTTATTTCCATGATGGATGAATTCTCAAATTAAAATCAAGTGGTTGTTAAATAATAAAATTAGCACAAGATGGCATTCACAAATCCATGTGGTATATGTGTATGTAAGGATGTTGTTTGAATTAAAGAATGCAGGTTCAATTTTTCAAAGAGCAATGGACATAGCTTTTGCAAGCCTCATTAATGAGATCATGGTTTTATACCAAGATGATCTGACTATATTTTAAAATGAAAGATGTGAGAACTACAAAAATCTTGATTTGATCTCAAAAGATGTTTAGAATATATGATTTCTCTAAACCCAAAGAAGTGTAAATTTGGTGTTGAGGGGGGTAAACTTATGAGGCACATTGTCTCAAAAGATGAGGTGAGAATAGATCCAAAATGAGTCAAATCCATTGAAGTCATCCCTCAACCCAAATCAATTAAGGGAATTCAGTCTTTCTTCGAAAAAATAAACTTTGTTAGGAGGTTTGTTCCTAAATTTGTTGAAAATACTATGTCCATCTCAAAGATGCTCTAGAAAGGAAAATCAATTGAGTGGAGTGTAGAGACAATTGAAGCATTCGAGGGTATCCAATATATTATCAAAGAGGCACTTGTTATGGTAAGTCCTAATTACTCTAAGCCTCTCCAATTATTTTATTTTTCTTCTTATTGCACCATTGTTGTTGTGTTACTTCAAAATAATGAAGAGGGGTATGAGTAGAAATTATCATTTTTAAGCCATTGCAAGTAGTTGAGATGAAGTATTCTACAATGGAAAAGCATGCATATGCATTAGTCAAGGTTGTGAATAATTTCATGTAATACTTTGTAGGAACTAAAACCATAGCCTATGTGTCTCACCCAATTATGAAGGTTGCATTCATGTAGTAAGAATCTTCAGGTAGGATATGTAGATGGATAAACAAAAACTAGGAGTATGACATGGAGATACAAGTCACAAAACTTGTTGGAGGCCAAGGCTTTGCTAAGTTGATGGCTAATTCAAACTTGGAAGTTGTAGAAGTAAATGAGATAAATGCATATGATGTTTTTCCTTTCCAACTAAGTGACAACTCATGGTACAAAGATGTTATTTTTTGTCTCAAAAACATGAATCGTCCATCATATATGGATGAAAATCAAAGAAGGTTCCTCAAGATATGATCTCAAAAGTATGTGCTAATCCCAAATAAACTGATGTGGAGCAACCTTGAGAGGGTAATGATTAAATTCCTATATTGTGAACAAGATGATATAGTGATGGAGTGGCACCATGGTGTCTATGGAGAACATTTTAAGGCTAATACTATTGCTCATAAGATCCTCAGGCCTATCTATTAGTGCCCTACATTGTTCAAATACAAGGCTTAGGTGATTTGAAAGTGTGATGTTTGCCAAATAATTTTAGGAAAGTTGAATTTTTTTGGTGCACTTTCCCTTTTTTCTATCACCATTGATGCACCTTTTCAGCAATGGGGGATTGAATTTATCCATAAATGGATATAAATGAATCCTCGTGGTTACTGACTACTTCACCATGTGGGTTGATTCAATTCCAACTCGCAATGCAACATCTAAGGTGGTAGTTTATTTTTTATCAACAATATAATAACCATGTTTGGTGTGCCCGCTAGGATTTTAAGTCACAATGAAATGTGTTTCAAATTTCAAGATTTACAAAAATGTGTTCTAACTTTGGTATAGATTTGGTGCATTCATCCCCATAAAACCCTCAAAGCAATGTATAGGCTGAATCAAACAACAAAATCCTTAAGAATATTGTAAAGAGAACATTGGATCAAAATAAGAAGAGATGGGATGACAAGTTAAAATATGTTATTTGGGCTACCAAAATTAGCTTCAATCAAACCATAGATAGAAGTCCATTTGAACTGGTCTATGGCACAAAGCCTAGAATTCCTATCAACATGGAATCACTTGTATATCAACTAAAGTATGATATAAATGATGATCATTACGATGCAATCTCTCAGAGGGTCATGGAATTGACTGAGTTAGTTGAACAATGGACAGTTGCACAAGATATAAGTTTGCAACATAAACAGATGATGAAGTGTATGTTTGATAAAAGGGCGTCACTAAGGGACTTTCAAGTTGGTGATACAATTCTTATGGAATTCCAAATCCAAGGATAAAGGAAAGCATGGAAAATTTGACCATTTGTAGCTTGAGCCTTATGGAGTAGTTGAAGGCATGAGTTGAATGTATACCATCTCATGGATTTCAATGGAGAAATCATAGAGTTACTTGTGCACAATTAACATTCAAAAAAATTACTTTTCATAAGTGATGAAGTTCCTTAATTTTGACTAGTGAGTTCAAGTCATATCATTTATTTTTTGATCATTTGCTTGTTGAGTAGTCTTAACTCTTGTTACTCATGATGGTGTTTTCATGTCCCAATATCATCATGTGTTTTATTTTGTCAATTTTTATGGTCTAATCAAAGATCTAGATTCTCATAGTGCCTATAGGAGGCTCTCATCCCCAACTAGAGACACTATTGGACCTTTGTCAAAATTGAAAAATTTTGTGTTTGGGTCCAAATTTTCTTTTATTTTTGTTTTCACCTCCACAATTTGTTTCAAAATGGTCTTCATTGTCAAAACCCCCAAATTTTTGATGTCTAAGTGTTCATAGGGGTTTTCATTTGTTTAGCAAAGTTTCAAGGTCCCTTGTGCTCCCATCCCAGGTATCAACATAGTGGGAAGTCCAATACACCTTAAGGGTAGCCAATATAACCTAAGTGAAATGTTTATTGAGTGTTGTATTTTTGGGTTACCTCTTACCCTAGTACCCATTCCCTTGTTCCCCTACTTTCTGATCCCTAATCCATAGTATTCAAGAATTTTCTAAGTGTTTGGCATTTCATATTTTTGTAAATCAAAAAAGATGGCATACACCAAAGAGTTCTAACAGCACAAAAGTATATTAATGACCAGGGAGGCATATACCTCCAAAGTGGTAGGTCACTTTGGTGTATGTAAAATAATGGCTCAATTGCAAAGGTATGTGTTTTGGGCCAAAATACAACAAGAAATAGCAAGGTTTGTTAGATGTAAGTAATGCAAATCTAAAACAAGGAAAAAAGAAACTTATGCCTTTGTCTATCCCCTAAAGACCTTGGGAGAGTATTTCTATGGATTGTGTATGAGGTTTCCTAAGAGTAGATCTAGAAAAATTCTATAAAATGTGTATTCTAATTGCTTGTGAGACTACCACAAGAAAAGTAATGGTTGAAATGTTATTTAATGTGTTTATCCCCTAAAGACCTTGGGAGAGTATTTCTATGGATTGTGTATGAGGTTTCCTAAGAGTAGAGCTAGACAAATTCTATAAAATGTGTATTCTAATTGCTTGTGAGACTACCACAAGAAAAGTAATGGCTGAAATGTTATTCAATGTATCTATGCACTTTGGGCTTACTAAGACCAAAATTTTAAATAGTGATATAAGGTTTGTTGGTAAGTTTTAGTCTACAGTACAAAGTATGATGGACACCAAGCTAAAAAAACCACCCCCTTTCATCCACAAGTAGATGGTTAAACAAAAGTGGTAACCAAGGCATTCATGTAGTTCATCAAGGGGTATAACAATGTCCCAAAACATGAGATGAATCACTTCCTACATTTAGCATTCTTATATTAGAGTTTTACATTCTTCTAACATGTTTGGGATATTTGGCTTCAAATACACTTAATGTAGCTTTTGATAAACAAGATGCAAAAGTAGTGCAAGTGATGCAAGAGCATCCAGTGGTGTAAGGGCAATCTTGCATCACCCAAAAATAGTTAAATTTCAAGTTTATTGGTTTTTAGATGTTTTTACATTTTTGGATACCCTTTTCGTCATAATGAAATTCCCAATTTATGGTTTTTATTTTTTGTTCCTGGGTTGAAAGATATTGCAGTTTTAGTTTCCCAGATTTGCACCTAAAAATCTTTCGAGTGAGATTTGAGGCACTTAGAGTTCCCGGAACTGCCCCGAAACTTGCTGAAATCGACGTAGAAATTTTGAGCGCGTTATTGACTTTGAGACCTTTCCAACGGTTCAAACGGTTCGTGAATCGGAGTCCTGGATCAAAAGTTATGGCCCCAAGAAGTTGGCGCACTTTCTAGAAGATCCAATTGCAAATGCTCTTTTGAAATTCGAATTTCATGTTGTAAATTTTCGGCGCCAAACTGCCGAAACTCAAATTTGAATGTTGTTTTGGCTCCAAACTAATGAGGAGCTCTATTTATGGGTGGGTTTCTAATTTTTTGGGTAACTTTTTGGGGACAAGCTCACATATTGCGAAAGGGTTATTCTGTAGCTTTCTGTAACTTGCATGTGTTGTAGAACTTGGGGATTGAGATCCTCTGCATGTAAGAAGCTCCATTTTCTTAATAATAAAATTATTCTCTTGTTGTGGGTTATTTTCTGTGTCTCGGGCTGTGCCCTCATCAGCAAGATAATGAGGTAACTAAAACATCAAAATTATATAAATCCAACTTAGGGTAAAAGAACAATTAAAAATAACACAATAATTATATAAACAAAGAAAAGATCAACCCAAGTGAGAATTCATTAACATTTAGCTTTTCAATACCATACCTTGAGTTGTTTCATCTCATCTTTTGTGCTATGTAAGCTCATCTTGGGTGGCCCTTCACCCTCAATTTTTTTACTTTGGTTTTTTGCAATGATGTGACCATTTCTTAAAGCTAGATTAGCATAGTTATTTGTGTTGTCTTGCTTTTAGTGCTATGTGCTCTAGTTGATGGCACTCTTAATAGTTATGTTTTTGGCATTGATGTGGACAAGTTCAAAAGCTCCATTACTTGCCTAGTTGTGCTCTAATCTTTATGTTTTTGAACACATCATTAGTTAAGCTATATATATATATATCGTATGTCATATTTTTAGCATCCAGGGTACAATTCATAGATTGGCTCGGGATTGAATCTTCTTTGTTATGAAAGGGTTGGTGTCCCATTATTGAACCTTGCATTTTCCTTTAGAAAACCACAACTATTGTTACCATTGTAATTTTAAAAACAATTATTAGTTGACCATTGTAATTTTTATAACCAAGACCTACTACAAATTTTGTGGGAAATAAATAAGCAACTATTGTTACCTATCTTCAAGTGTGAATACCAACATTTGTTGGTTTTCTACTTACTGAATATATCTTCATTCTAGTTTGATGCATTTCATGCCTCTAATCTCAATACCTATTCTGACCACAAAAGGCTTCACTAATCTGTTGAATGCACAAGACAACTAAGAGTGGGGTGAATCAGTTGTACCTTAAAACTTCAAAACCCTCACAAACATTCAAATCCACATTAATTCAATTAACCCTTAATCTATTATAATGATTTAGCATGAAAATAAAATAACAAAAATTGAATCAAATCAACACCATGCACAATAGAGCACCATATTTACATGGAAAATCCAAGATGGGAATAACCACAGTGAGGATTAGCTCACAATATAAAGTAATATCAACACCAAATACAATAGGGCTCACTATCAAAGGGCTCATTTCCTAAAGAAAGAAAAGGCTCACTACCAAAAGCTCACTGCCATAATAGACAAGAAGATAGAGAAGAGTGTTACATAGAGAAATCCATCTCAATGCAACAAAGAAATACACCACAATACCACCAACACCTTCATAGCTTGACTAAAGAATTGTAAACACCTTCGGCTCACTGCATCTAGCAATCTAACACATGAAAGCTCGCACTGCACTTCTCAAAATCACACTCTTAACACTTTGCAATTCACATCATTCACATCATGCTTGTCTATCTTTGCATCCCTCAACAACTCAACTCATATTTATATCATCCTCAACCTTCAAAACATTCTCCAAGTTCGACTATGCACCTCAACCATACAAATTCAAATTAGGTCAGCACCAAAACACTTCCATGGCAGATAGAAGTGAAAGAGGACCATATCACTCCTTATCTAAGACCCAAAACTATAACACCATGCTACCACACGCTTCTATAGACAATAAATATCCACCGCAATTAGTGTACAAACACCAAGGTCAGTCGTTACCCATGTAAACACCATTAAACTTTTAAGCACATGATTCCTTTGATTCAACAACAACTCACAGAAAACAAATGTCATTTGAACACTATCTAGAATATTCCTCAAACACCCTAAAACCCAACAAACTCCTTCGTAACAACTTTCACCTAAGGAATGTACATACCAAGTACACTCAATCAACTCTGCCATGCACTGCAACTTAAGAAACTGACTTCCAAAGAACCAAACCTCAAACAACCTCAGCTAGAGAAAGATACCAACACTATCAGGATGCCTTCAAATTCACAAGACTTGAAACTAAACTACTAAGAAACGTGGTGCAAAAACATTTCTCCCATACACCTCTGCAATACATTGTTCACACACTGGTGAACATGACTTCTGCACAACAATCCAGCACACAAAATTCTAAATACTACACCTCTGAGCACCTCTAATCAACATATCTAAAATGAATAGGAAAATATTCAACCTAGAAGAAATTTGGAGCAACACCAAAACACTACTCTACAACCTAGAACAACATTGCAACACAATGTTTCGTCATTTTATCAAATTTTCTCAAAAACACTTGGAAACCAAGCACCAAGAACACATTTTCATCATCTCCATCACTCCTCAACCATTGTAATGCCCGCACTAAAATGGACTAATAAAAAATGCAATTAAATAACTAAATTTACCAAGATTATCAATAAAATTAATAAATATCATCTACTTAAATTGAACTTAAGATCTTCATGTGGACATGTATTTCAAAACTTACTTGCATCAATTTAACAAGAGATTTTTTTATTTAGTAATATCTACAAGCAATATTAAATATAACATTCCTATTAACTTAAATAACATTCCTATTATGATTACCTTGATTTGGTATCTTTCTTTTGGGTATTCACACCTACTAATCATTATTTATAATTCAAAATAAAAGAACACTAAGAACCAAAATATGTCCTAGGACAATTTTTATAAAAAGACAATTTAATTCCAACTCAACTCTTATACGAAACGAAATACTATATTATAATATCAATGAAAGCTTTCCACAATATGATTGAAAGAATTATGCCTTGACTAAAATACCATATTCCTAACTTAAAATTAACTCAATAAATAAGTAGTGTCAAGTTTTAGTGATTAAATTATTAAATGGATTAACCCTTATTGATTAAACTCATAGTTAGATCATATAACAACATCAATGCAAATAATCTAGATTTTTTTGTTACTAATTCCATGTTCACTAAGCATGGCTCTATTAAAAGGGAGTATATTATTTAACAATGAAGGAAATTTATACTCATTAATCCAAGACTCTAAAAATTGAATAATGGCGGTTGGCATTCTATTCTTTAACAATAAATAAATAGATATGAATCCTTTCAAATTAGAAACTTGCTATTGATTGATAAATATTGTAACTTGTCCCTCCAGTTGTGATACTTTGTCTTAGTTTGTTCAGTTTGGATGATAGTTTCTTTAGTTTCTTTTGATACTATGTTGTTTATTTTAGTTATGTCTCTGACATTATGTTTACTATGTTGATGATACACTTGACATCACGATCATCTGATTATGTTCATGTTATGACATTATGATAGTCATGTGTGTGTGTTATGGTTTATGTTGTTTTTTATTTACTATTGAGGTGATCATGATGAAATGGTTGTTTATGATATAATGATGCTTGTCAATCTTGGTGAAGAAGATAGTGTAGCACTACTCACTCGTGAGTACCCTGCTACGCTGCAACTCTTCTTCATGGTGTGTTTGTCGATATATGATGATATGTTTAACAAGTGTTGTTTTATGCAGTTATAGGTATCGGGTATTGGCTCCACCTGCTTGTTAGGTCTAAGTGTGTCCTAACCCAACGGAATTATGTGGTTTCGAAGATGGTGTCAAGTCCGTCATTAGCCATTGTTCTTCATTGAATGAGTATCCGGTGGTCACTCGTTGTTGTTTGTCGTCTGGTCTCGTCGTGTCAATCTTGTTTGTGTTGTTTTGTTTGGGAATTAATTAATTTAGTTAAATAGCTTATTTGTTAATATATTTGATTAAATATAAATTTATTTAAATATTAGATTAAATGTTTATGTTTATGTTTATGGTTTAATTTATTAATTTAAATTAAACAAGTCATTTAATTAAAAGAGAATGTTAATTTTGTGAAAAGGTATAAATAATTAAATGCAATTGTTGAATTACTTGTGCAAATTGGATTTATGTGAAATTAGATATTTTAAAAGGGGTTGTTTTCAACATGTTATAGAATTTGGATTTGGAGTTGAAAATGTGATATGGAGTTAAATGGTTAAATTAGAACTGATTGATCAATTTTGAATGCATGATTGAAAATCAGTTAAGTTTTATGAATTTGAGTTAATTAAATGCATTAAAAAGCTTTTGGGTGTAAAATTCATTCACGACAATTTTCTAGAAGAATTTTCACGGTAGTAGCTTTTAGGAAATTTTTGCACGGCAGTTGTTCTGGAAAATCTTTCATCTCAGATTTTGATTGCAAAATGTATTATTGAGTTGGATTGTTTTGAATTTTTTCATCAAATAGCTAGTGTTTGAGTAGAATTGATAGGAGCTTTAGATTTTGTTTCAGCTCAGCTATCAAGCTTTACCAGGTTTTCTTCTTTTTGATTTTTCTTGCAATTTCTTAATCTATAGTTTTGATTATTATATTTGAATGTTGTTTGTACTAGAAAAAGTTTATGCTATCAGTAGAAATGTTTCACCCAACCAGACCTGCACATGCAACAAACAAATGATTAGAACAAGTTTTCAAATTCTATTTAAAAACGTAGCAAACAAAGATACCAAGATTCAATGAAATATGTCTATATTCTGCAATAAATTACAAGAAATTCATTATGCTTGAAAATGAGGTATTTTTGGTTTTCTAAGGGTTTGGATTTTTTTTTCTTAAGCTTGTGACTGGGTTTTTTAGTTTGCATGTTTATAATACCTAAGCAGTCGCCTTGTTTAGTTTATCAATTCCTGAGTGGTGGTGATTTTTGGAATGAATGTATTGTATCTATCGACCCTCAATAAATCCATTGTATGGTTGTGTTTCACTCACCATTTGAACTGTGTGTATTTCTTTGCCTTGGCATCGAACTTCTTCCTTTTGGCAGTGAATTTATAAATTTATGTTTGATGGAAATTGGCCTGAATCCTCCTTTAGTAGTGTGTCGATCTTTTGTAACCTGTAGCTTTTGAAACTAAAGTATTATCAGAATTAAATAACCTCCTTTATGCTATTAGCACCTGTCACAGCTACAACACTTGTACTTAGAAGGGTGTGGACCTTTAAAAGAAAAGCTCCCTGATCCATTGGCAACCTGTAAAGTTGCAGCGCTTTAACATAATTATAAAATTTCAAAGGATTAATTAATCTCCCCGATTCCCTACGCAACCTGTACTCACAACGATAGCACTTGAACATGGTAGGGTGTATAGATTTAAAAAACCTCTCTAATTCTATGGTGTCATCTTTGTCTCTCTTTTTTGTTGAAATCAAGGTTAATTGTGTTAATCAGATTGAACTTTCTTATATGACAATTATCACTGTTATCTCTCTAATTATATTCATAGAAGACTAATTACAGTTAGGACTCCGTATAATTTATTTATCTTCCTTTCAATTCGAATGGTTTCCTTAGAGGTGTCAAATTTCCTTTCGTTTATCTTCCCAGTAATTATACGTGGTTTGCATACTGTATTTTGAATTTTAAGACTTTGATTTTTAGATTTCCTGAGTTGCATGCCTTGATTAAACCTTGGAAATTACTTTGAGTTTATATATTCACCTATATGTGCATGAACAGTCTAAAAAAATTTGGTTGTATTCAGAATTTTTTAAAGATCTTAGAGTATTTGTATAAATACTTTATGGATAGCACTAGTTAATACGCCTGTAATATGCCTCCCTTAATTTATATTGTATTAATGTTGAGTCGAAAGCTTCAGTTTGTTGGGTGATTGAGCTGCATGCAATACATTCACAATATCATCTTTTACTTCTGCGTTATTTTTATTGCCTTTATATACACAAGCAAACCAAAGCACTATATTTTTATAGTGGTGTGTTTTGAGTTTTTGATAACTTAAGTTTTGTTCTGAAGTTAAACTCATATAAAATGCTAAGTGAACTATAGTTAGAAGGTCGTCAATGGATTTGTTTTACGAATATTATTATGGTTTTTATCGAGTTGTTTAATAAATACAATTTGGTTATAATATTTATTAAAAGAATTTATAATCTATTGTGTCTCTTAATTCAAAAGATTTAATAGTGTTGCATAGATACTATTAAATATTAATGGCCATTATATTCTTTAAAATGAGTAAATGAACCTTAGAGTTTTACTTTAAAAGAATATGGCTTATAAATTTGTGTTACGTTTTATTTTACTTCTAGAGGCTAGAGGGTTGATTTGAAATATCAACTTTTAATGTTTGTTTATTGATGTTTTGATACCATGATCTATTTTGGGACTTAGCCATGTAGGATTTATTTGTCACCTTAGAGGTGTTTGGATTATTCAATAATTGGGCTACAAATGAGATATGTTCTATTATGATTTTGTTTCATACGCATGTTGGTTGTCCTTGGTATTTTGATGTTGTGTCATTTCTTTAGGAAGAGTGGCTTGCGATAGGGGTCGGAACCCTAAGCGGTTGCCAGGGTAACCTATCGTGGATTTTGTAATCTGGTGGAAACCTAACTAATGTACTAGGGGTTGGGTAGTATTTAACATTAATTTAGATAATTGTATGCTTCACCTATCACCTTAATGCTTGTTTAGATTGAGGTAAGGTTGAGTGTAATACCCCTCCATGTCGGTTGTTCTAAACTTTTGTGTGAGTATCTGTGTGTGCTTCATTGATTACTGTGTTATTTGATTGTGTGGAAAATATAATATGTTAGTAGTCATGTTTAAATAATTAATTAGATCATAAGTGAAATTTCAAGGTTATTTGAAATATGATTAGAAATTAAAATCATAATCAATTAAGTTAAATCCAATGATTTAGAACAAATGATCAAATTAAACTAATTCGTTAAAAGTAAAAGTGATATTATTAGATAAATTGATTTAAATTGTTGTGAACAAATAATCTTGAAAAGATAATTATTATAATAAGAAATTTAATGGATACCTATTTAGAATCTTGTAAATGGTTGATTTTAATTATTCTAATGTGGAAGTAATTAATTAATAGTGCATTGTGGAGATAATGAATATATATTCAAATAAAAAGTTCATTTTTGTGGATTTAAATTTATTTAGTTTAATCAAAATGCATGATAAAAGAAAATGAAATATAAATACATGAAAAGGCAACAAAAATAATTAAGGATTAAATATTATTTTGATTTATTTCTTGAAATGTGACTGTTGGTATTCTCTGGAAGAGGAAACAGAAGAGGCTTCTTGTGTGAGATTTTATTTATTTTAGATTGGGAAGGGGTGGTATTCTCTTTCGAACAGATTTTGGAGAAATTTTGGCAGTCATTTTTCTGTTGTAGTATTGCATTCTTTTATTTTATTGTTCTGAGAATTCATGTGAGGATTAAGATTTAAGTTTGAGGGAGGATCTTGGAGCTGCTGCTGGAAGGATTGGATCAGCAAGAAGGATAAAGCTTCAATAGTTATCTACAGGCGCAGAACGCCAGGTTCTCCTTCTTCTTTTAAATTATTTTCTTTATAGCATCAAATGAAACAAGAATTCCTTGCTGTGAATGAAATTTTCTCCTGGATTAAAATTTAATGCTTGTAGAAAATTCTCGAATCTTTAGAAATGCTTTGGACTATTTTTCAATCAGGAAAGCTTTACTGGGGTGGGACTGTTATTGATTTAAAGTGAAATTTTGTTGGGATTCTGGAATTGAACAGTGTTACTGTAGTTTTGTGTTAAAAATAATAGTGAACCAGTAAAAGAATAATCTCATGTCTGTGAATTTGAGGTTGTGTAAATTTCCATTTGTAGATAAATTTTACAAATATATTCTGTGTGTAAATATTTATATTGAAACAGTAAATTGTACAATTGAAATTTATTTCTCTATATTTGAAATATTTTTGTATGCAATATATATATATGTATATATATATATATATCAGATATATATATATATATATATATATATATATATATATATATATATGTATACACATATATATATAAATGTAAAGATAGCATCAAAAGAAAAAATTTAATTAAGATTCAAGTTTTGTTGTATTATATTTGTTTTGAAATTATAAATAAATAAATAATATTTGTTTTGAAAATTATTTGTATATATATATTTATTAAACTTATTTATGCAGATTCCATTGATTATTTAATTTTGTCAAAATAAAACATTCTGTTTCTTTTTTAAAATAAAACAGAATCTGTTTAAAATGGAAATAATAATAAAATAGAAAGAAATCTGTTTTTTGTTATTGATTTATTAAATTACCAACTATAAGAAGATAAGTTAGTAGAAAAATCAATTTATGAATATATGGCAGCATTGATTTATTTAATTCTTGTTTTGAGTGAATATTTTGAAATAGAAAAGAATTCCTATTAATTTGTTAAATTGTGAAATTTGATAGGATAATATAGTAGAAGGGCAATTTGTGAATATATATATATATATATATATATATATATATATCAGCATTGATTGTCTAATTCTTATTTTTAAATGTGTATAGGGTGGAAATAGAATTTAATATAAAATTGAATAAGTTATTTTATTTATGAAGTTAAGTCTTGTAGATTTGTTGAATTCTTAGAAAAGATTTATTCTCTTTCTACTTTCCTTCCTTCAAAAGAATTAAAATATATAAAGATATAGTGGTTTTAAAAAGGTATTTATTGTGTGTAAATTTATTTAGATAGATTTAAGATTTTAAGGTGGTAAGTTCTAATATGTAGTTTGGGTATTTAGAGTATGGTTATTATTATTATCATTTTAAGTATAACAAATGGTCTTAAGTGGTTGGCGCAATTACTTTAAATATTGGAATTGAGTGTTAAGTTAGTGAGATGAAGGGAAGTGGAGATAATGTTTAAATTTATGTTTTGTATATAAGTAGTTATGAAATGATAATGAATTAACTACCCAATTATTAAGTAGTTTACCATTTTGTTGATAAATGAAAGGGGAAATTTAAATGTATGGGCATGATTAGTGATTGGTTAGGGTATTCTTGAATTGGATAGTTGTTGGTGAATGGGATTTTAATCTTTTGGAAAATTGACTTTCTTTATATTCATTTAATGGTAGATTGTAAGTTCTCTTTATGGATAAGTCTTTAGAATACTTGTGATGATTATCATAAATTGTTTAGTTAATTGGGTAATTTAGATGGGTAAGTTGTAAAGTCATTTAGTTCTGGTTATTAATTGATTGACTATTAAATATTGTTCTTGTTTGAATTTTTGTTTGTTGTTTATTATGCGAATGTTTGGTGGAGTTGTGAGTAGTTGGGTATTTAAGGTGTTCTTTAATTTGGTGCCTTGGATGCCTGGTTGAATGCTTTTACCTTTGTTGTTGAAGGATTGTTTCTGGGTGGTTCCATGTTGGTGTGAATGCCTTTGGAGGTTAGTTTTGATTCAAGGAATCCTTTGTCTTTTAAATTTGTGTTGCAATGTAATTGGGAATTTGTATGTTGTTGATGAGTTGTGGGAAGTTGATCTTCTTGGATTTCTGATTTATTTTGTATCAAAGTTGTTTATGTGGTGTGGATGGGGAGGTTGATCTTATTTTAAAGTATTCACTCATTATTTTTGAATTGAAATTAGATCTGGTGGCCTTGCAATTATTGTTGTCATTGCTATGTTGTTGTTTTTATGAAGGTGATTTGCGTACCATCATAAGGGGGTTCTTGTAAGGAGAAAATTGAGGTCTCCCACGGAATGCCTAGTTGGTGGCTTTTGGTTTCATTTAGTGATTTTGTGAATTAAAGGTTGATTTTCTTTTGAGTTTTCCTTTTTGAGGTGACGCCATTGTTAATTTGTAGATGGGTCTTGATGAATCTTTCCTTGTTATGGTTTTTTCTGATTTACTCTCATATTTGAGGAAATTTTATCCTTGTGTTGGAATTATTGGAGAAATAATCATGTTGCTTCACTTTACCCTTGTTTGTGGGTTTTCATTCTTTTGGCTTCCAGAGGTTTGAGATGTTTGATAATTGATGTTCTCTCTCTTTATGTCCCTTGATGTGGCAAGTGTTCTGGTTTCATGATTTTGAAAAGGGTTGTACGAGAATTGTTGAGACTTTGATTATGTATTTATAGCGAGATGGGTAATTCCTCACAGGTTTCTCAGTTGTGATCTAATATTCTTGTTATATTGTACAACCCTTGGTTTCTTGGTTTTTATGTTGTTGGGTCTCTAGGGAGAGTGGCTCCTCATGGGGGCTGGCGCCCCGCGTAAGGGGAAGAGCACAGGAGAACCCACGAGTGAGTTGGTAATCAAGTGAAAACCTAATAATTAATTTAGGAGGGTTGGGTAGTAACATCATAATAAGATTTTTAAAAAATGGATGCCTCGTCTTCATTAGTGCTTCCGCAGACTAATGGAAGGCTGAGAAGGCCGTGGTTGGCAAGGTCGTAACCTCATCCTCATGAGAGGTTATCGGCTCCGCATGAGCTACCCTATGGTGCCGGCGCCTCAAGTAGGAGGAAGGGCCAGGAGATCCATAGATGGGGGCCGGCGCCTCAGTTTGGAGGAAGGGTCAGGAGAACCCATGTAGGCTATGTGATGACACTCTCCCCTAGTTGCCCATGTGTTTTACTTTATTGTGTTCCTCTGGAAGTAGGTTATGGGAGTTGGTTTAGATTGTTGTTTGAATTGATTTAAATTGATTTATGATTATTGTTTTAATACTTCTTTAGTATGTTTTGCGGTCTTGTATGATCTCATTTATATTTGGTTTACAATCTTATATCTTATGATACTGTGATATGATGTTATTATATTATTTAATTGTAATTTGAATTGTAAGTGTTTCTTGATCATTCTTTGGTTACTTGTTTATTGGTCATTGCTTTGATTTATGTGTTGGGAATTGTGACTTTAAGTTATTATATTGACTCTTGTAATCCTTGAGTTTTATGATACTTTTGTATGTCGTTGAGTCCTGTGGTTCCATGTTTGGATGTCCTTGGTTGAGGACTCTTTCTTGTTAGCTCCTAGCATGGGGGGTGGGTCTTCGGACTCACATGGTCGGGTGGAACGTGCTAAGCACCCCATTGGGTCCCCAGTCGAGGATCGAGAGGTGCGGATTGGTGCGGTTGCAGCGACTCCAGAGTTGTACTTGTTTTGGAGCCAGTTATGATGCTTTGTATTCATCTATTCATTGTATCATGATTCTTGTGTATGGTTTCCATGCATATTGGAAACACTTTTGTATCATTGTACTTCCTAAATATTGTATTGTAATGTAACATTAAACCTTATGTGGCTATTTGCAGTTGATATTCAATGTGTTAAGTTAATTATGTTCAAGTTGTACTTTCTCAAATGGTTTCTTATCAATGATTATCATGTATGTGTTATATTTGTTAATGTTTTCTTTGTTATGGATTATATCTTTGGATTTTATTCTTTATTGTCGTTGTGTGGATCTCAGTCTCGTATGACTCCTCGTGTACCCCAAGGGATGTATATGTTAATGAATCTACTTAAATAAAATTCATGTCATGTCTTAATGTGTATTACATGTATGTTATGTTTACCTTTAAAAAAAAAAATTGTGCTGTAATTATTGTTTAATTGTCCTTTGGGGTTCGCACGACGGGGTGTTACATTGAGAAGGCCTAGAATGGCTTAGTCGCCTATCTTGTCTACTTGAAAGATGGAACGACTCCACACTAGTTTGTATAGGGGTCGGGAATCAATAGAGACTACTAGGGTAACTCCTGAAGAGGGTCGGTAGTCTAGGAAGATTCACCAGGGTAACCTATCCCAAACTATGTGATGACACTCTTTTCCTATTGCATGATTGTGGTCTCTTGTGTAGAGTTACCTTTAGTTGTGTTTTTCCTCTGGGAGTTTGTTTTTTGTGGTTTTTAAGTCGTTATGTCGTTATGTGAATGTAAGCCAAGTAAATGTTTTGTTCTCTCTTCTTGTTTGTTACTCTTCTGGACCTGTCATTATCTCCTAGCACGGAGGGAGTGGATCTTTGGGTTCCATGCGATTGGGAGGAAACTGTGCTATCTTCTCCATTGGGTACTCTTACAGATGTTGCTATACTTGGATAACATTGTTCGTGGGGCAAGTTCATGTTACTTCATTGTTCGTGACGATAGACGTTGAACGTGTTTGTAGACATGGATGTTAGTTATAATGAGATAATTATCTTCTTTGTTTATTTACCCCGCGTGTATGAGTGTACTCATTGTATCAAGATTATGATGTATCGAAATTTATTGAAATCTCACTTGATGTAATCTGGATATATATATATATCTTAACTGTAAAAGAAAAGTTTATGAAATTGGATCATTCATGAATATAATATGTACTTATTTTTTTATGAATTTAATATTATGATGTGATGTTCTTATTTGTAATGTTTAAGTAACATTGTCTTGGAATCCTTAAAACATTTATGTAATAGGATGACTTTTAAAAATATATATATTCAATTAATTTGTTACTTAATGCTTTGTTTTTTTTGGATTCCCTCTATTTAACTACTTTTCAATTCTTATTACTAAATCTTCTATTGTTTTTTTTTACATGTAACTCGTGCTTTTTGCTTTATTCTTTAATTAATGAAATACCTTTCAAATATAATTTTTCCTATAGAGTTTATATATAAATTGATTTATTTATTTATTTATTTTGTACATTTTGATTTGGATGAGGATTCAACTACTTGCTTAAGAAATCCATTTAAAATTTACTAATATAGAATACTTAGTAAATATTCATTTCTTTGTATTTATCTATTTTCATAATCATTTATTCATAATTTCCTCAATGATTTTGTAAATTAATCTTATGAATAGAAATAGAATTCTAATTAAATAGCAAGGAAAAAAAAATAACTCTTAAGGAAGTTTAAACTTAACCATTGATTTAGGTGACTAAAACTAATTTTAGAACCAACTATGAATTCTTATAACTATGAACTATTCCATTGTTTTCCCTTTCATGGTTTTCAAGATTTATTGTTATCTAGATTTGATGTTTTTGATGTTCTTGGATTTATTCCAACTATTTTTGAAAATTTTCAGGTTAAGATTAAGGAGGACTGAAAAGAAAAATCAAAAGATTCTAGAAATTTACCAGTGTGGAGATGAAATGTTTCCCATTTCCCTTTCCATTCATTTAATTCAACCAGTTGCAGATTTCTCCTTTATTTATATTTCTATATTCAAATCTGTACTTTTAAATCAAATTGCAGATTTATTATCATATAAACTTCAGAGGGCAAAGGAGATTGAGTGCAAGCATTCAGGGAACTGACTGCAAAAATGAGGATCTGATTTAAAGCCATGCATAAATTTATTTTTACATTATTTTGAAAAGAAAAAGAGATCAGAGAAAACAATCTGAAGCTAATCCATACGCATGCCTGAAAGGGTAATTACATAGTGTAGAAATTACGCAGGGTTAACGCAATAATTTCCACATGGACACTTCCACGACAAATACAGTCAGAAGTTAAATTGGTTGTAGTCTCCGGGTAAAAATCCAAAATCAAATCTTAATTTTGCAGACTACAGAGCTTAAAAAAGAAATTAACATAATGTCTCCATATTCAACAACAGAAAAATAAACAAATAAATAAATTAACATTAACATACAGTTCACTTTATATTCTAAATAACCCTTATTCTGCTGGGTAAAAGAATAAGTGGGAACCGTTACAAAACTAATTCATAAGCCTTCAACTGCATATCACCAGCTTATTAAACTAAATCAACATTATATACTTCTAAATATATATTAAGATATATTCAATCAGCCGAATTAAAGGTTTGGACAAGTAAATGAAAACCATTACAAATAATTACCATATTCACATTTTGTATCGAGAACAATTATTTCACCGACCCAACTATGCAAAGGTTAACAGCCGATCAAGAACATTTAATTCACCGACTCAAACTGAATAGTAAATTTGTACATGATTATCTACATACACAATATAATATCACCATATGGCCAAATATAAAACCATGAAAAAATAGGCGTTTAGATTACCTGAGAAGGCTGCTTGATCTGCATAGATATGAACGGAACAAGAACAATTCATTTGCAGTCCTTAAGCCGGCAGAAGTTAGTATGACAATAAAATTATTCTTCTTTCATTGTTCCCAGAGCCAAGTGTCGTGACCCAAATAATATTATCTTATGTACCAATTATTATTTACAAATGTAATCGATTTAGTTAAAGGGTAGTTACAGTCTTTTAACTTCCATTTTACCAATTTGACGGAAATTGAACTATACATGAAAACAATTCACACTACAAAGATATCTTAAGCAATGCGTAATTTTATCTTGAAAACAAGAAAGCAAATGCTAACATTTTTATTTTATTTTTGTGTAATTTTTTTGACCCTTTAGTTTGACCTTCAATTTAAAAGAAAAGAAAATAATAATTCAAATCCTAATTACAGGGCAATTTTATAAGCGAAAATTTAAATCCTAGAGGAAATATTTTGCTTTCAACAGAAAATTCAACCCTCTAATTTGGCTCCTGCTCCATCAGAGAAAAATATGTAAGGAAAACGAATTTAAACCCTTCGAAACTTTTTTTGTAATTTTACAAGCAAATTCACCCTCATTAGTATGTGAAATTCAAGTAATAAAATAAATCTATATGTATATATAAATATCTTAAAACGGTTTTAACAAAAGTAACTATATGAGTCCAATAAAAGGTTAAGTATCAATGAGTATTATCAAGAAACATTTACAAATTCAGTTACATGAGACAAGAATTTAACCTCAACCATTAAATAAGACATTCCATAAAATAAATTACAGAGGGTAAAAAGATAGAACCGAGATAAAAAGAGTATAAAACAATTTTACGTGGAAAACCCCAACTAGGGATAAACCACCCGAGAAAGATCTTTTGCACGATACAAACATTTTATTTTATTTTCAAAAGTAGCAACCGTTATAAAATGCAACAGTTGAGAAAACCAACTAGGAAAACTAACACTTAACATAAAATATTCCATTAGTCCCAATAATATAGATCCATTTGGCTTCACGCTTCTTTTCAAGTACCTTGTTAAATCTATCACACTTTAATTAAAACCTTAGTACATTTGCAAAATATAACACTATTAAGTAATGTAGGAAAATAATAAAATGGTAATTTTTATGATAATCAATTAATGATTCCATTTATCAAATATATATATACCATAGCCTAATATATTTTTTTTAATTATCAAATTTGCCTAAATTATTAATTTACTTTTTGTAAAACTTAATTTTATTAATCACTTTAGTCAAGTTTCTCGATAGTATAGTTTTAGTTTACTTTTCCGGAGCGGTACTACAACCATAGACAAAATCTTATCAAAGCAATACTAGAGGTTGACACTAGAAGCTTATTAATGACAACATAATGCAAGTAATCAAAGCATCATCAATGCAACAACATAAACAATATCAACAATTACACATACTCTTGCAACCATCTTCTTCTCATACAATTGACACCAATGACAACACAGACTTGTTGACATCAATGACAACACCAATCGGCTCATTGTTGAAATATAATCTTCTACCTACATGTTGTGGGGAAAAAGTATTTAATACTTTTTAAAATAAAAACAAAACTTATAGACCTCTAGTCAATGGTAAAAGCATTAATTAAGTAGTCTAGACCATAGACTACTTAAAATCTTCCAAAGTCCAATATATTAGTCAGTGTCAAGGGGATGACCTAATGTAAAACCAATAATATTACTACTACTACAAAATTACATGATGCCTAATTTGATAATAACCATTATTTCTCATTTCCCATAAATGTCAGTCGAGACCATGCACTCCTCAAGTTCCTTTAAATCTCAAGATATTCGTTGAATTCAAATGCAACTAACCAAAGTAAAACCAATAAAGCTAACATGTAAATAAATTCCATAATGTCAATAAATGATACCATAATTTCTCAATTGAAATAATTGAGTTCTCCACATAACATCTCCCAACTTAAAACCAGTAGCACCGAAGATTTTAACAATAGTCAGTTATGAAATAAAATTCTACTATTATTTAGAGGCAACCTATGTCAAATCTCCCCTTCAAATAAGCTCACAAACAACAAGTTGTTTCAGCATACACAATGTAAACTAAAAATAATTAACAAATAGAGAACACCCTCTCAATTTTATTTAAACAGACGTGTAGGGACATTCTTAAGAAACATTTTAATGACAAGCAATCACTCAAATTTGAACCAATGTTATAAGCGGTTTTAGTTACAATGGGATTTAACCCCACATCAATACCACCCAAATTGTGAGTATGTTGCCTCAGGGAATCGAAATATATGTGTAGACATGTAAAATTGACTTAACACTTATCACAAATTCAAAATGTCTCGAAAAACTTAGAATCAACCCGAAACAACTCTGAACATCTCAGAATGACTTTGAAACAACTCAGAATGACTCTGAATCAACTTGGAACAACTCTGAATTAACTCAGAATGTCTTGGAATGACTCTGAAACATCTCGAAACAACTCTGAATTAACTCGAAACGTCTTAGAACGACTCTGAATCAACCCAAAACATCTCGGAACATCTCATAATCAACTTAGAATGTCTCTAAAACATCTCGAAATCATCCCTCGACATCTCACAACACATCGAACGGCATCTGAAACCCTGTTTTCCTCTATTAATTAAATAATAAAACATTAATTAATTAATTCACTTTTTCATCATTTCTCGACAAATTAAAAAAATACCATTTTATTTAATAAAGTCTTGAAAACCCTAATTCTACTATTCTATCGAATAATACAATGTTATTTGATTAATTCACATTTCATCATTTCAACCAATTAAATAAATTACATTTATTTAATAAAGTCCTAATCTTATCTTATTCCGTCGTAATTAGTCAAATGACACTGATTATTTGATTATGCCACTAATTCACTTTATTCCTCAAAATTAATTGAATTATTAAATCATAATAATTTAATTATCACACTTTCCCTCCGAAATTTGAATAAATAAATCAAACTATTCAAATTATCAAAAATCAAAATGTAATTAATTAATTAAAAAAATTAATATTCCTCACCCACTTTTTGATTGAGAAAATCATGGATTGCTAACTAAGCAATCTAATTTTGCTAACTCAACCATCTAATTCCTAACTAAACCCTAACTGATCAATCAATTGCTAACTAAGCAATCAAAATCCTAACTAGCCAATCTATTCTTCAATCACCCTAATTGTGCAATCAACTTTGCACAATCTTCTCATGTCTAAATCCTCTCAACTCATTTTGAGCGTTGATCTAGATATTCTCCAACGCGATCTTGACCGTTGATTCAAAATTGCTTTTCCTATAAAACAAGCCTCTCTCCTCACAAATAAGGATCAAAATTTCAACTTACCTTATGCAACGAAGTGTTTTTTGGCCCACAATTGTCGTTGCACCAAAAGATCGACCTGTTAATGCCCGATACAACTGCCAGAGTTAACAGATCCATGGGAGGCGGTTAGTCCATGTCACAAGTCCCGAGGGGAGTGCTGACCATTTTCCAACGAACTCCCCCTCAGTGTTACCCGAGGGGATTTGAACCCAACACCTTTGGCTCTGATACCACTTGTTGGCCCACAGTTGCCATTGCACCAAAAGATCAACCTGTTAATGCCTGATACAACTGCCAAAGTTAACAGATCCACGGGAGGTGGTTAGTCCATGTCATGAATCCCGAGGGGAGTGCTGACCATTTTCCAACAGTGTTTTCGCAATCACCATTGATAGAGCTTCAACCTTTTCAATCAACCAAGCATCGATCATCAAGCTTTTACACGTAAGCAATGGAAGCTTTGCAGTGATACGAACAATCCAACATCATGAAAATACACTCCAACATGGGATGGTAATCTCTCCTTAGCTTTTGAATTCAGTGTGTTAATCTTAGGATTTCATTTCATTCAAATAGCTTAGATTGTACATTTCATGAGTGATGGAATAGGATAGATTAAGTGTTTTGAATTAGATAGTTTTCTTATTTCAATCTTGCATTCTTGATTTTGCATCATTTTTCCTGATAGATTCCTTCCCCCTCACACATTTTGGCATGCCCAATGGGACCTAGGTCCTTCTTACTAACATTTTTATGAGCAAATTTGAAGTCACAAGATTTTGGGAGCCTTCTAGAGACATTTCACGAACTGCCTAGCAAAAGCTCGCTTTTGACTATCAATAATTCTGAGCATTGTCACAAAATCAGTGCTTTTTCCATGGGAATAGCACCTTTTCTTTAAAATCAGTGCTTTTTCTCTAAAAGCATGCTTTTGCTTCTTTCTGGGTTTGCACCTATACGGAGAATCTGAGCTTTTGCCAAATTTTTGAGCTTTTGAAAAAAAATCTGAGCTTTTGATCTTTCTTCTAAGCATTTTCTCTGGAAGACAAGTGCATGGATCCTGCACTATTTAATGACCTTTCTTGCTAAAATTTTGGTTGCTTTATAGGAATTAATGGATTTCTATGCAGGATTTTGAAAAATAGTAACTTGTTTTGTGTAGAGAAGACGATCAGGCCAAGATATTTGGAGCCACCAAATAATTTTGTTATTAAAGTAGGAATCTCTTTTTGGTGCTCTAAAATGAACAACACAACTCTCACACTTCAAATTTGGTGTCGTTAAAATGAAAATTTTGAAGCTTTCTAAAGTAGGGATTTCCCTTTGGTGCTCGAAAATGAACAACACAACTCTCACGCTTCAAATTTGGTGTTTTTAAAATAAACATTTTTGAAAGCTTTCTAAATAGGAATTTCCCTTTGGTGCTCTAAAATGAACAACTCTCACACTTCAAATTTGGTGTTGTTAAAATAAACATTTTGAAGCTTTCTAAAGTAGGAATCTCTTTTTGGTGCTCTAAAATGTACAACACAACTATCACATTTCAAATTTAGTGTTGTTAAAATAAAAAATCGAAAGCTTTCTACAGTAGGAATTCTCTTTTGGTGCTCATAAAAAGAACATAACACTTCAATTTTGGGCTCTAAAAATGAACACATTTCATGTTTTCATAAATTAGGAACCTTTAAATTTGGTGCATAAAAGAGCGCAAAAAAAAAATTCATTTTGTTGACGCGCGTACGATTTATATTTGTTGACTATTTAATGACCAGGCCTGATTTTCTTAGAAACACTTCAACTTTGGGGCTTAAAATGAACAAAAATTTGTTTGATTGTTTTCACACCATTGCTATCTTAACTGCTTGATGTCCTAAACACTTCAATTGGTGCAAAGATAAAAAGAACATTTCATTTTTACTCACATATTTTTGGGGATAACACCGCTCGAAGTGTTTAAAATGAATCAATTTGCAATGAATTGTTTTATGTGCATACATTTATTGGCAAGCTGAAGTGTTTTTTCTTCTCCCCTCGCACCATTTTGGCAATCTTGGGTGAGCGAAGAACATTTCTGAGTTTCGCATTTGTTTTAAATTTTACCTTCTTAGAGGGCCTGCCTATTGAGACACATGTCCCATTTTGGAGAACTCATAGGCGACCCAAGCAGTACTTTCATTCTGGACTGCTATATAAATCTTTTGTGAGTGTGAGTAAATTTCATCACTCACTGGGTGTGGATGTCCTATACCGACATATTCTTCCTCAGTATCCTTGTGATGCGTAAAAACCTGAAAGGGCTGGAAGGTTCTTAATTGAACAAAAGGCCGCATGTGTAGGTGCCCAAAAATAATATCCTTAGAACATGACTAAGAGCCAATTATTTTAGAATCCACCCTATTATCCAAAGCATTCTTTGAAAGTGGTGCATCGGAATTTACTTTCGAGAAGTTACTTGTCAAGTCAGACTACAGGCCCATGCCATAAGTCGCATGTAAAATCATCTCTTCGGAGCATGAGGCAGGCCCACCTAAGAGGATGGTTTCTCTCCACTAGGGTTGTAATTGCTTGTTAATGTTAAAAATTTCCCAATTACATTCAAAAATAATTGTGACATCAAATTTTGTGTTTGATTTAAAGAAAAATAGTAATAATACATGAAAACAAACATTGAACAAGATGGTCAAACCACAAACCCTTTGAGTTAGTGTATACTTGTGAAAGAAGCCTTATGTTTTCACTTCTTGAAATGGATTTATCCTTCAAGGTTTCCAGACATTTTGGTTTTTATTTTCAGGTTGCATTGATCAAAGTAAACACTTTGGTAACTATGGCTTGGGTGTTGTGATTTCACAACTTAAGCTATAGACATTCAAGTCACATAAATTCCATGCTTTTGAGTCAGTCCAGTGCTATTATATCATTTGTCATACTCAAGAACACAAAAGAAAAAAACACACAGAGGTTACAAACTGCCATTCCAACTCACAATATTTTTGCTAAATACTTAGGGGAAAACAAATTGAAGTTATAAGGTCATTTTTTCAAGCCAAACACTTGGAAAATCATATTGGTCACAAAGTCTCTCACCCATTATTCCCATATTGCTTATTTGAAATCAAAATCCAACAAAATATTAGGATCATTCCTTCACTCAAAAATTCTATGATATCAACAATTACTTGGAACTCACAAATAGTTCAAGTATCTTTCCCACAACATATCCTCTAGAGAAGGAAGTGGAATATTGACCCTCCTTTCTTCAACATTTTGATTTCCAAAAAGTAGCCACATTCCAAAACAACACTCAAGCCTTGGGATTTTTGAGTTTCATAGAAAACAACCTCACAACACCATTTACACCTTATGACCATTTAGCGACCAATAGCTCCTATTCAACAACATAGAAAGAACATGGAATCCAACAAAAGAAGTGATAGCATACCACCAACAAACACCACAAATAGCGGAAGAGACTGATGAGAAATATAAACAGGGTGACCTTATGATAGGGTATTGAGCACCATAACATCCCTGAAACATGTCGATCTACTACCGAAATTACTCTTATCAAGGGCCACAACATCAAATAGGGCAACAACATCAGGGATTTCAAAATCGTAATCAAGGAATAAATCAAAAACATCAAATTGCCCTAGATAAAATTGAGAGAGATCTTGAGGAAATTAAATGAAAACGAAATACAACATATCATCAACGCCTTATTCAAGGTTGGAACATTACATATCCACAACAAACAAACATTATTCCATAGACACCTCCATATCCACATCAACAACACTTCCAATATCTACAATATCAAGAAGTTCTACAACACCAAGGTGTACCTCAAGTGCAATATCAAAATATACCTCAAACACAGTATCAAGGAGTTTCACAAAATCAAGAGAAAAACAATTGAGAAAATCCATAGAGGAAAGATTACCAACCAGGAAGGAAATTCACCCCTTTGGGAGAAACTTTAGATGTAATCATGCATGAACTGGTACAACAGGAACTCATCAAGATCAATGACAGTCCAATTTATGGTGAACCAAACTTTAAACTCCCTTGGTATAACAAGCACGAACAATGTGAGTTCCACAAAATTAAGGGTCACCCAAAGAATAGATGTGCTACACTCAAAAATCTCATCCAAGACCTCATTGATCAAGGAGAAATAACTATTAAAGGTCCATCTACCAATGACAACATGGGCAATGTCTCAACATCAAAAGTTGAAAACAACGATCAAGAGCTATCTATCACTGATCACATTGACAATGTCTCTACATCATCTAGTGAGCAAGAGGACATACATCAAGAATTTAGTCCCAAGCATGATCAAAATAAATCACCCAAGGCTAGCAATAATTTAGTCCAAGATATATTGACATCATCCAACCTCATGGCAATACATATTGAGGATTAAGTGACTCCTAAGCCAACACTTATACCCAATGTAGAAAATCTAAGCCAAGAGCTATCACCCATATGCCCACAATTTGAGGAAATCCAAGGATCTTTTATAGGCAATCCATTCTTTGAAATTGATCCATGTCAAGAAACTAGCCCAAAGCATATCAAAGATGATACCACACAAAGTCAAGATCAAGAATCCTTACCATCAAAATATTACAATGACTTGGTAGATATCTTCCAAGACATCCAAGGCTTTCCAAAAGAACACATCCATATGCCAAGCACACATACATCTACCCATGAGATGCTTACTCCTAATGGACATGTAGATGATCTTCCTCCAAAACAAGACTCTCATACTCTTGATATCATTACCATCGAACAAGAGTCACCTACTCTTCACATTTGTACACATGATCAAGTTATAGCATAATCTATAGACCTACCAAAAAGTGATCAAGAAGAAGAATTGAAATCAGAAACATCCTCCAAGCAGGTTGAAGAGATCGAGCATGAAAATATGGAGCACAATATCCAAAAATCAACAAAGCAGTGGGTATACACTTGTCAAAGGAGCACTGATATATTTTGAAGGGCCGTCAAATTCTAATATTTTACAAGATCAAGTTGAAAATATCAATCAGGAAGTTATCCCACATATGGAGGATTCTATCAGTGAAAAAGCTATCACATTTGAAGATCCACAACAAAGCAAAGAAGGATTAGGACCTTGTTTCCAAGGTAAGACATATCAGGTATGGAAAATAAAATTTCTCAACATCAAGACAAAGGATTAGGCCTACATGAATAGGGTATCTTAGCACCAGTTCAAATTATTGGCAATCCTAAGCATCAAGGGCTTGGTTATTTAGCAAGTAAAGGATCTAAACATATTGGCGATACCTCTATTATACCGGGGGTAAATTTATCTAATGCAAGCATCAACATAGAGAGCATGAAGAGTCGTTATGAAGAAATTTCTACTAGCCATATATCATGAATCATCATCCACACATATTTCCACCCTCTCATTGGAACCAACAACAAGAGAAAAAGCTATACCCAAGAACAAAACAAGTCATTGAAGCAAAAGAATCAACAAAACAAAATGGAAAAGCAAAATTCAAATGGATGCAAAAGTAAAAGTAAGAAAATCATCCCTATCAAACTCCATTAGTCAAAGAAATTATGGGGAAAAATCAAAAAGGGAAGTTCATCCATCAAAAATGTCCAAAAATACAAAAGCAAGCTTCAATAGCAACCTACAAGGTATATCAAGACGTTGGTCCCAATCGAATCTCTATATCCACCCATCATTGATCATCATCCCAAGTTTGGAGAGTCAAAGGTTTCAAACTACCAACCAGTCCATCTAAATATCACATCCCTCAACATATTTTACCATCCATGATATCCAAATCTCACATTGACCATTTGTTGGCAGCAACTCTTTATCATGAGGACTCTAAGGGCACTCTATCGTGATGTGCGCATTAAGGTTAAGTCTGATATCAACAAGGAAGATAAGAATTATCATCCTGGGTTACATTCAAGTGCTCATATCCTAGAAAAACAACTCCAAGAAGGATATCATTGGCATGTCATGACAGCAACAACAATCATATTAGCACTAGCAGCATCTACATCAGCACCACTAGGTGGTTTAACATGAGCAGAAAATTGTCACCATGATGAAAACCTGGTAAATAGGAGTTTTGTGTGGCATCAAAAATTAATAAAAAACAAAAAAAATCAAGAAAATAGTCAAGAAAAAAATCGTCCTCCAGTGAAAACCACTATGGTGGCACTTTGGACAAGTACCATGATGAAAACCTAGCAAACAGGCGTCATGTGTAGAATCGAACCTCTACATGCACCATTTCAGGTGGAAGCATCTCAATTGATCCATAATAAATCCCATCCATTTTCATCCCAGTCCAAAGTATCTTGATCTTGACAAATGTTTGGTGTACACTTTACACTTGCTTATGGAAAACATCTTGACATGGGTCACTATCATTGATCCTATCCTATCCAACATTATCTGAGTCATGAGGTAGGCCCAACATGGGATGGTAATCTCTCCTTAGCTTTTGAGTTCAGTGTGTTAATCTTAGGATTTCATTTCATTCAAATAGCTTGGATTGTACATTTCATGAGTGATGGAATAGGATAGATTAAGTGTTTTGGATTAGATTAGTTTTTTTTATTTCAATCTTGCATTTGATCTTGATTTCGCATCGTTTTCCTGATGGATTCCTTCCCCTATCATTGATCCTATCATATCCAATGTTATCTGAGCCATGAGGCATTGTCCAAAGGGGAATACTTTATCCAAATATGTTATCCTATCACAACATAACCCATCACCTACATTGCTAGACATTGGGGGCAAGTACTTACATCTTGCTTCAGAATAAATCTTGATCTATGCCTTCTAGCTCACATTGTGATCTAGGCATTGTCCAAACAATAAGGTGTACCACATGGTACCCTTCCCAATTCCTCCCATCAACAAGGTATACCACCAAACGCACTGTCAAGGTAACCTTCGAAATAGTTCATCTCAACAACAAGGTTAACCACCAACACACTACCCAGGTAACCTTCAAAGATATCACCAACGTGGATTTTTCTCACTCAAAAATTTTAAGATATCAATAGTTACTTGAACCCTACAGCTAGTTCAAGTAAGCTTTCCCACAACATATCCTCTAGAAAAACACAGTGAAATTTCAATCCAAGTTGTCAACATCTTACACCCTAGACAAGAGGGTAAAAATCCAAAAACATCTAAAAAACAATAAAAATCCAGAAAACATTTAGAAAACCACAAAAAAACAAAAGAATTGAAAAACATCGAAAACAAAACAACATCGTGTGGTTATTCCTTCACTCAAACAGTCTAAGATATCAGCATTTGCTTGAACCTCACAGCTAGTTCAAGTAGATTTCCTGCAACATATCCTCTAGACACATAAGTGGAATATCAATCTATATTATCAATGTTGTATACCCAAAAATGGTTTATGCTTTGAGTCAAATGATCGAACTATGTGGTCTCTGCATGTACAACGTAGGAAAGGCTCATTAGTCCCTGAGACCCTAGGTTAGTCCCCAAAAAATGTCAAAAATAGCATCATAAAACTTTAGAAGAATCAAAAAGACCCATGTCTGCCATCACAATTCACAATAAGACATCATCCATAATAAACAGGTGAATCACATCCACCCTTTGGAAAAACAAACAAAGCAAGCATCAACAGTTGGAACCTTCAAGCAGACAATCACAGAAGAATTTGATCACAAATTGAACTAAAACAAAGCCAAGTATCGAATACATATCTTTTTTGTTGGAAATAGGATGTCATTTAATTGCAATCATAAACATTATTTATTTCATGTATCTCCTAAGTCCTTGGAAAGTGTTACCCAAGACTAGGATTAGAAAGAGATTAATATTTGATGAAATAATCATGTTAATTGACATTTGTAATTAATTCTAAATGATAGGAGCATGTGAGGGTGTCCAAGATGAGTTCCTAAATAATAGGAGCACATGAGGCACCCACATGGAAGGTGGAACTCACCTTGAATTAAGTTAATTGTTTGGAGTAAAAGATAGCACTTCTGAATGCATGTAAAGATCCTATGAATTAGGATTTGATGTTTGCATGCATGAAGTTCAGTTCAATTCGGTTCATTTTAGTTCAGTTTAGTTCAAAATCAGTTTAGTTTAGTTTAGTTTAGTTCAGTTATGGTTCAATTATCTTCAGTTAGTTTTAGTTGAATGCTAGTTGACTTTAGTTAACTTGGAATGCATGACTAATGACTTGAGTTGCATGACAAATAGCAGGGACTACCTTCAATTAATAGGGGATGACCATTCTTGCATGAATGTTGTTGAGAAATGTTTCAATTAACAAGAAATGACTTGGACCCAACTTGGGTGCCCAAGTTGGCTTCTTGGAATTAACTCCTTTGCATGCTAAGATATTTCAGAAGTTTAAGTTAAGTGGGCCCACTCTTGGGTGCCTACTTTGAGGATAAAGCCTTGAAGATATTTACAGAATAAAGGTTGAGTTAGTACTTCAGTTTGGGACGCCCAAATGGATGAAGAAGATGATTTGACATTGTTCTTCACGGTTAAACTCTACTTGCAAGAGATAGGCGTACCTTTTAGGAGATAGGGATTGAGCTTTGTAATTGTAACTCTTTTGGAGTTTACAAAGTTGTTTATTTCCTATATATCTCAAGTAAGTTGAAGAGAGTTTGTATCAATTTTATTGCAGGTTGTGAAGAATATTTGGTGAAGGAAAAAAAGCATTTTCAAGCAAGAATTGGAGCTATTGTAATCTACTTCAGAGATTGAACAATAGATTAATTCTTGGTGTATTTTTTTCCCGAAAGGGTTTCTCCACGATATATGCTTGTGTAATCTTTCTAATATCCTGTCTAATTCTTCTAAAACTTTCATCTTCATTCTACAAATGATAAAATGAATTAATCAGATAATCACCCACAAAGAATCTATAACAAAGAATACATATTTAGATCAGCAAGTATAATAGTCTTACAAAGTATTAAGCTACATAAACACCTCAATTTTCAACATTTTTACAAGACCCAACAACATCCTGAGATATGTCTTAACAGATTCATTCCTATGATAGACAGGATCAACACTGGATAATAGACCTACCCCAAACAGATATGGCAAGTGATATAATAGCATTGTTTTATCTTTTTGTTATCTTATTTTTGTGATTTACATTATTGACTCATTCTCAGGATCTCTCAAGGATGTCCATAAGGATTTAGAGAAGAAGGAATGGGAGCATTTGAGCGTCATTTCGATTTGTTGTTTGTGGACAGTCTTGTTAAACTACCATGGTGAATACTTGCTTTGTTCTATGTGTGGAAGTCGTCTTTGAAACATTTCGTGTAATAGTGACATGTTAGGCTCTTAATACCTCTTGTGTTACTAGTCTGACATGTTTTTAAAGCTTCTCACCCATACACTCTAACAAGGTTTCTGTATGTCTGGTATGAGCAAGAATACTCCTTGTTTGTAGATTCAAAGTCCATGCAATAGATACAAATTCACGTTGGTCATTAATACCCTAGTGCATAGTATTTATTTGCTAGATATTAAAAAGGATTTTTCAAACTGCAAAGTCTCTAAAGCAAAGCAAAAGCAACTCATCAACTACTAATTAACATCACATTTCTATCTATCATCAATTTTTTCCTCTAATTAACATCATTTTTCTATCAAATCATCAACATTTCTTCTGAATGAAATCTACATAGCAATATCATTAGTACCATTCTACATCCACAATATCGATAATCCATATCATGATGATAATAAACCAATAAAAACATCATGTATGGGGCATTCATTTATATCAACACCACATAATCATCATATATCGTCATCACATAGGCATAAATGAGGATGAATCGAAGAAGGTATATCTCATATATATCATCATAAAAAATGAGAGTACATCATCATCAGTGAAACAAAGTGTGATAGGATAATACAAAATGATACATATATATGAGGCCTCGACTAGGCCAATGAATACATATAAAAAAAATCATGTCTGCAATATGTCTCTGAACAACAACATAATAAAGATCAAGTACACTGCCCAACAAAAGGGAAACACTCTATAGACCAGGTTGCAGACCACCATCTAGATCTGGTTGTCTAACAAGATGACCACCTGCAATCATTTCAACTCGTGATATTAGCATTTCACTCTAAACATGTGGGAGACGTTCATAATAACACAAAACATGATGGCAAACGAACACATGCTAGGGTTCCAAGCAAAAGCTAAAGTCAAATGCAACAGGAGTCAAAAAAAAGGGTTTTGAGCAAATGCTCAAAAAACACCAAACAAAAGAGAGCTTTTCAGGAAAAGGCAAGCTTTTCAAACAAAGGCATGGAAATATGTCAAAGGAAAGCTTTCATGACCTCAAACAGTCAAAGATGAGCTTTTAGAACAACGGCGAGATTTTAAAGCAAATGCTCAGAAACAAAGGCGAAGATCCTGAGCAAAGGCGTGGAAAATAGGCAAAGGTGTGGAAATATGTCAAAGGCGTGGATTCTTAGCAGGAAAAGGCATGAAAACCAAGGCAAAAGCTCAGAAATCAAGAAACTTCGCTTTTGACCTAGGAAACTTAGTACACACAAAATGAGAATGAAACAAGATGAAAGCGAAAAAGTGAGAAGGTACATACTGGGCCACCAATGTCTGAAGGTCGTCCAACCTCCCGAACGATCTCAAAATGATGTGGGGCTCCATCAAAACACGGCATTTCTCCTTGAAAACTAACAGAACGAGAGAACCAAAGACAAGAATTAGCTATAGAGTCAAAACGCAAATGAGCTATCTACAAGACAAATTGCCAATATAAGCCTCAAGAAAACCCTAATTTCTACTTAGGGAAACTTCCTACTTTCAAAATAGAAGCTTAGAGAAACATCAGAACAAGAAATGAAGGGCCTATACACCTGATTCTAGGACCTAAACACATCATAACAGAAATTAAACAGAGTCATGAGCCTGACTCAAAACTTGAAATTTTCAGTCAACCTCTCAAGGGGGCAGCACAGAGTCTTACCATCATTCCACAAAACATTGGGACACAGTGGGGCATAAAAAAAATTCAAAAAAAATAAAATCTTGATCTTAAAAACAAAATCTTTGAAACAAAGCAATCAACTTACTTTGTATCAAAGAGGGGAAAAATGTAGACATGTAAAATTGACTTAACACTTATCACAAATTCAGAATGTCTCGAAACAACTTAGAATCAACCTGAAACGACTTGGAACGACTCTGAATCAACTTGAAACGTCTTGGAATGACTTTGAAACAACTCAGAACGACTTTGAATCAACTCTAAACATCTCAGAACGACTTTGAATCAACTTGAAACGTCTCAGAACGACTAAATCAACTCAGAACGACTCGGAATGACTCTGAATCAACTCAGAATAACTATGAATTAACTTGAAACATCTCGAAATGACTCTGAATCAACTCTGAATTAACTCATAATGTCTTGGAACGACTTTGAAACATCTTAGAACAACTCTGAATTAACTTGGAACAACTCTAAGACATCTCGGAATGACTCTGAATCAACCTGAAACGTCTCGAAACATCTCAAAATCAACTCAAAATATCTCTGAAACATCTTGAATCATCTCGATCATCCCACAACATCTCACAATGCATCAAACGGCATCTGAAACCCTGTTTTCCTCTATTAATTGAATAATACAACATTATTTAATTAATTCATGTTTTCATCATTTCTCGACAAATTAAATAAATACCATTTTATTTAATAGTCTTGAAAACCCTAATTCTACTATTCTATTGAATAATACATTATTTGATTAATTCACGTTTCATCATTTTGACCAATTAAATAAATTACATTTATTTAATAAAGTCTTAATCTTATCTTATTTCATCCTAATTAGTCATTGAATGACACCAATTATTTGAGTAAGTCACTAATTCACCTTATTCCTCAAAACTAATTGAATTATTAAATCATAATAATTTAATTATCACACTTTCCCTCCAAAATTTGAATAAATAAATTAAACTATTCAAATTATCAAAAATCAAAATCAAATCAAAATAAAATTAATTAATTAATATTCCTCACCCACTTTTTGATTGAGAAAATCATGGATTTCTAACTAAGCAATCTAATTTTGCTAACTCAACCATCTAATTTCTAACTAAACCCTAATTGATCATTCAATTGCTAACTAAGCAATCAAAATCCTATCTATCCAATCTATTCTTCAATCACCCTAATTGTGCAATCAATTTTGCACAATCTTTTCATGTCTAAATCCTCTCAACTCATTTTGACCGTTGATCTAGATATTCTCCAGCGCAATCTTAACCATTGATTCAAAATTGTTTTTCCTATAAAACAAGCCTCTCTCCTCACAAATAAGGATCAAAATTTCAACTTACCTTATGCAACAAAGTGTTGTCGCAATCACCATTGATAGAGCTTCAACCTTTTCAGTCAACCAAGCATCGATCATCAAGCTTTAGCATGTAAGCAATGGAGGCTTTGCAGTGATACGAACAATCCAACATCATGCAAATACACTTCAACATGGGATGGTAATCTCTCCTTGGCTTTTTTATTCAATGTGTTAATCTTAGGATTTCATTTCATTCTAATAGCTTAGATTGTACATTTCATGAGTGATGGAATAGGATAGATTAAGTGTTTTTAATTAGATAGTTTTCTGATTTCAATCTTGCATTTGATCTTGATTTCGCATCGTTTTTCCTGATGGATTCTTTCGCCCTCACACAATATGATTATTCTTCTAAATATTGAGCATTGTAAAGACCGCATATATCATAAGAATGAGTAGCCTTAACTATCCTACAATGATCCAAATAAGACACCAAAAGGCTAACTACAATGACAACTAGCAATACAAACACCAAACAAATTTAAGATAAGTGCCAATAGAAAATATCATTAACTAGTTGTTGTGTCATGTTAATACAATGATTCATAATGGTTCTCTAATGATCTATTCTAAATTATTTAATTGCTTGGTCACAATTCTCACTCATATGCAGGAATCTAAGGCTATTGCACTCTAGCTTGCAGTTGTAGTTATTTTGCCTGCTCCTCATCTGTATGATGTTTCCCAATTTTCAAGGGATGCTTCTAGGTGATGTGTAGAAACACTAACTTGAGTCTACTAATGTCTAAATTTGTCCCCATGTGGGTCAAGATGGGGATGAGTTTTCAATATAGCAAAGGAGTACCAAGGATGAGGATACAATCCTCCCTATAATTATAATCATTTCTCATCGTTTTTGTTGGAACTCAATCCTGTAGTGTAAAATTTTGCATGAGTCTCATCCCCTTTGTGTGTGTCGGCCTTATTCACCATTAATAACCAATCTAAAATATTCAAAGTGGGTCCTCCTTATGTGAAGATGCCAATAAATGTTTAAGTGTTTGTGTGTTTGTGGGGCCCTTGTAACTTCCCAAGCTATGGGCTTGCAGATGTTTTTGGGATCTATAGACCAGGCATCGGAGTTCCAAGTCCCCTCAAAATCTTGACCCCCACCCTTCTGCATTGCCCCACTCTCCTCTCTTCCCCGCTAGACCTCGAGCTTGTAGATGGACCTCAAACCTTGTGTCACATCTCTTTTTTTTTTGCATCAACTTAATTAGTAGATAAATTGAACTAATTGTGAATGTTGGATGAACATCTTCTAAATATGGATAAATGTGTTTTAAATTAGATGTTATTTTAAATGCTTAAATTTGAAATTGAATTTGAATTTGAATTTGAATTTGGAATTGAAATGAAAAGGAAATAATTATCACATTGTGATTATGAGTTTAATTCTAGTATATGCTTCGACTATGGTTTTTAAGGATTAAACTACTGATGTGCGATTAAGTGCAAGAATATGAGCAGTTAACTGTCAAAGGCAAGAACATGGTTGAGGTAGGTGTATCCTAGCCGCTTAGCAATGAATAGTATGATGGAATCCTGATACTCACACATTCACGTAGTTACATTCTTTTTGCATTATGTGAAATGATTTTATTGTGTTATTTTGGTTACGTCCGCATTGTGTGCTATGATTTAAATTAATATTTGTGTATTATGGTTACGTTGATGCTTTAAGCTTTAGGATTTGACTAATGATCATGCTTTAAGATTAAGGATTTGAGAAAGTTAAATTATTTGAAGAAATTAAAATTATGATAAATGGTATTCTTGTTTTTGAAGGTTAAAATGATTAATTGGAGAAATAAAAGATTTTATAAATTACATTATTATTTATAGATATAAATAATAGTATAAGAAATATATTATTATATATATAAAAATATTTAAATATATATATTAAAAAAATTATGTGATTAAATATATACATATATAATTGAAAATTAACTTAAATGTTTATTATTAAATGAAAAAATAAATAAACAAATAAAAGATTTTATTTTTATAAGAAATTGCATTATTGTATTTATATATATTAATAATAATATAATTATTATTAATAATATATATGAGTATATAAATATATATAATTATTATTATTAAAGAAGGAACTAAAATAAGTTTTACTTTCAGTTCTAAATTATATAAATATAAGTCTACATGAAATATTATTAAGAAGAAATTAAAAATTAAATAAAGAAGTTTTAAATAAAGGAAAATTAGTCAGAATTCTTTTATGAATTGCATGAAAACATGCGAAAGCTAAAAGAAGCAATTAGTTCTAAATAAATAAATAAAGAACTTTGGTTCAAACATGCATGAGGATCGATAAATTCTAAATATAGGATTAGAGTCCAAAGAATGCATTGGGGAAAAGAGGTGGAGATATCTATTTTTTCTCTTGCTTCAATAAAAACAAATGACAATAGTCAAGAATCGGAGATCTATTCTGTCATACCATAGTCAAGAGTTCACAAATATATACCAACCATTCTGCATTCTTACGGGATATAACAAAAGGAGCTGATATAACAGAAGGAACTAAAATTATTGGAACAATTCTTTAAACCACATTGACTTAGTTTTGGTGGGGTGGTATCTTCTGTTGTGTTTCGTTCTGTTTTCGGTTGTCTTTTGGCGGTGTCTTTTGGGTTGTCTTATCTGGTGGTTGTTCTTTGTCTTGCTGACCTTATTGCTGAATCTTTCTTAATGTAAAAGGGATCAGGGCTCTTTCAAAATCCCTGCTTACCTAATCAAAAACAGAAGGAGCTAAACTTTGAAAAGGACACGGAACAATAGGGGGAGCGACAGATTAATGTTGAAGAACAGCATAATATAAAAGAGAGAAAAAGGGAAGAGCAATGTGAGAACAAAAATAATTGTGGAGGAATTTCTAAAGTCATGAAAGGATTTATTGTCTGCAACAAACTCCATCGCCCTTACTCCCCCGCCACAGACCAAGTCAAGGAGAAAACAAGGAGGATTTTTTGTGGTTCATCTCTTTGCCAGTCCAGGAAACACTCCAATTTGCAGACATTACTTAAGCATGGTAAATATGACAATCTTGAGGTGAGTCACTTGCCATAAATTCAATTTTTAAATAAAAAGGATGGGAATATATACATGGCCAGATCACTGGGTGTTGTGTTTGTTGCTTTCTAAAATGATTCTGTTGTTATCTGAAGGCATTAACTCTGTGTTTTTATTGGTAACTGTTTTCATATATGTTATGATTGAATACTTAGATTTAATAAAACTCCTGCAAGTCAAGTATTTCTTATTTAAAATCCCCGAAGCTCAAACAAATCAATGGAGGTTGGCTCTGTATTTTGTGACTTGTTTAATTGAAATGGTGAGGTTAGAAGTACTTGAGAATCTATCTTAAACATCCAAACCTGCCTATATCTACACATTTGTAAGATGCTAACTCAAGCAAACACTAATTTCCCAATGGATCACTTAGAAGGATGAGTAGATAGTTTCTATTGTAGCTTTCATACAGTCTATCCGCCTATTTTTTTTCTGAATTGTTAAATTCATAGAAGACAGATACACACAATAAAGACGAGCAGAACCATATATAGAAACAGAGATGTATAAATTGTTAGATGTAGCATAATGATGTAGGATATCTGTCAAATCCTCAAGGCAAAGATTTTTGTGATCAGTGATTTTTTTTTTTGATGTGGGAGGAGTTATAAACTGTATTCCCATTAATATACATTAATTTACAGTATTCTTCTTACTGCTAAAGGGCTACATATCGTCCCAGATCGGTATAACTGCCAGGACCAAACAATCCCGTAGCATATATTATCGTGAAAGTTAGAACTCTGTAGCACTATTCTTTTGTTTATTTATCATCTAATGGTAATGCCTATAATTTGACTGTTAATAAATGTGCTTAACTATAGTATGAGATGAAAACAACATTACCTTATATTAAATATTGCATGGAAAGGAAAATAGTAATACATGTACTTTAAATAGTAAATACTGCATGAAGTAGGGAAATATCATTAAAGATTAATTTGCATGATTAAAACTGGTTGTATGAAAAGAAATGAATTGCATATCAACAATCTATCTTATTGTTGTTGTGCATGAAAAGCTGAAACAATAGAAGATGTACAATTGAACATTTACATAATAGAAGAGAGTAAACATTTATTTTATGCACACTATGCATGTTATTGTTTGCTATGTGTGACTGGATTTACCTTCCAGGATAGAGTGTCAAATATGGGTTAACAGAGAAAGTTGATCCTCTTTCCAAGATCTGCTTGATACTTTTAGTGCTTTGGCCAAAGCCACGTGTTCATTGAAATAGATGAAATTTACCTAGCAAAATTATTTATATATTTCTCTGCCATATCCTATTTGTGGGACATTGCATGTTCATGTTAGAAATACATGTATATACATCAGGCTTGCACCAAGATTCCCTCTTGCTTTTTATTTCCAGGTTGCTAAGTACTCTATGCAAGGTCGGGTATTCTTCGTCTTAAGAAGAATTCTGAGGAAACGTGAGCTTCATGGTTGGGCAGAAAAGCCCCTGAGCCATGTTCTCGTCTCTTGACTCGTGGATGACTGTGAGGGTTGATGGTAGTCGGAGATTATATTGTATATTCCTCACACTATTCTTGTATAATTGATTGTATTTGTGCTTCTAGATTGTATCATTATTTGACTTCATGGCATGAGAGCCAAAGTTGTATTTTTGTTTATAATATATTATGTGCTTTTACCTAGATTATGCACTACACATATGAGGATGTGTTATGATAATTATTACTTATGAAGCTGTATCATTTTTATTTCGTGTTTATGAGGTCATGAGTGGGTTACTATTGTTTCGTGAGACTGTGTTGAGTCACGATCCTTACACCTTGGCACTCCATACCTTAGTGCCAAGCCCATCCAGAGCTCAATCCCCCTGCATTATCTCCCATTCATTTCACCAAGTGCAAAACCCAAGAGGAACTAGGACCAAGAGGCTAAGTCTCAAGGTCCTCATTCCCCCCAAAGCCCAACCCTCACTGTCTTATGTCCCAAAGTTTTGAAACTCCTCAAAACCCCTAATCTCAACCCTCTTTATCTTTTGTCCCCCCAAAGCCTAGACCTCCAAGAGAACACCAAACCTTGGCACTAGATCCCCTCAAAATCTTGATCCCCACCCTTCTACATTGCCCCTCTCCTTTCTTCCCCGCTAGACCTCGAGCTTGTAAATGGACCTCAGACCTTGGCACTCAATACCTTGGTGCCAAGCCCATCCAAAGCTCCATCCCATTGCACTATCTCCCATTCATTTCACCAAGTGCAAAACCCAAGAGGAACTAGGACCAAGAGGCTAAGTCTCAAGATCCCCATTCCCCCCAATGCCTCGGTCCTCACTATCTTATGTCCCAAAGTTTCGAAACTCCTCAAAACCCCTAATCTTGACCCTCTTTTATCTTTTGTCCCCCCAAAGACTAGATCTCCAAGAGAACACCAAACCTTGGCACTAGATCCCTAGTGTCAAGTCCACCCCATACCCCAAACTGCACAACTTCCCTATCCTTGCTCTCTCCTTGGTCTTGGTCCCCTTTCCCATCCTAGTCCCAATCCCAATTGTTGTCCCCTCAACTCAATCCTTGCTCCATCCCTTTTCCTAAATACCTTTTCCTTCTCAAGGCTCAATCTCCAATCATCTATGTTCACTTTGGATTTCGAGCCTCCAAGTGAACCTTTCACCTCCAAGCTATTCCCAAACTCCCCATTCCCTTTGATGCCCTGATCCCCATAGGCTCTCCTCTCCCCAACCTCCCAAGGCCATGGTCCCTCTAAGACGCAACCCTCAACCTTTCCCTTCTTTATCCCTTGTGCATCTATTCCTGTTCCAATTCCTCCCCTTGACCCTAGTGCATTTTCCTCCAACTCCCTTGTCCACTCCAAATCCTGGTCCCCAACCCAATTTCATTTACTAGTTTCCCATTCTTTCCTTGGAGCCCAAACCCCCAAAAGAAACTAGCACTTCCACACCTAGTTTCAATTCCTTGTTTCCTCCTACCAACCAACTCCCACCAATTTTTCTCACACATTTCTACTACTGAATCTACCCCAAAAACCCTCAACAAGGCATTTTACCTAACTTCATAGCTCATCCATCACCCCTTAATGCTCAAATTTAACCCTACAACCACAAGTTCAGCCATTCCTGCTCAAAAACCTCTATTAAAACCTAATGGCACAATTTCAAGTGCAGATATGTTGCAAACAGCAAGAGTGACATGGCTGCCATTATTGTGTTTGTTGGAGTTCTTCCCACCCAAATGTATGGATCGCATCCATTTATTTTGAAGGTGCCAGAAGATTGGACAAATCCCACACACGACAACCACAATTTGGACAACTACCACAGGCCAAGTCTACAATTCCCTCTTTTTCCTCGAGTTTGGCAAAGCATATTAGGCAAATAAGTTGAAGATTTATGAATAGCAATTTGTTTTTCATTCAAATAGTTGGTCGTTGAGCCAATTTTTTGGTTTGGGAATACCTACAATCAATTCTAGGGCATCAAACATTGAAAGTCTAAGCTGCAAATGATGAAACGCATTCTATAAAACGTAGGAAGGGTTTGTAATGCAAATCTCTATGCACTAATATGTCTCCATGGTAGTTTGTTAAGATTTAGGAAAATGCAGTCACAATTGTGCATTTCCTCTCACAATGTATGTGACATCTAATGCACTGCAAAGTCTTTGTTATGGTTTTTTTGTTTCACATGGATTATTGTAGTTTTAAAGATGGATTATCAAGAATGTCTATTGAATGGAATGTAATATTTGATTTGTATACAAATGCATATCCGTTTCTATTGATGTTTTATCAAATGAATCTTCTTCCTTCTTGTTATTCATGACTCAATTACCCAATGGAGTAGGCATCAATCCATATTAATGATGGGTAAATCATTTTTCATTTAAATCAATCCCTATGTCCTTGTAAAGTAAGGGTAGATTAGGATCTATACATGCTCATGATTTAATAATACAAACCAAGGATCAATCTCAAGCAAACCCAATTAACTATATCATTAGAGAATCATGCCATGCATGTTTGCACCTTGCCACTGTGTACATATGCAATGTTTAATGAAACCATCCATGTGGATTAGGTACTATTATTATATAGAGGTGCATATGCAAGGTGTTTTATCAACTATATAAGAAGTTACATGCAACTAATTTGTCTTGACCTAGTGACAAATGTTAGGGTAAAAAGTTACATTGGGTATATAGTTGTCGATTGTTGTAGTCATGCTGCATTTTAATTGGAAAGAGACTACCCACTCTCATTAATTGGCCTTAAACCCTCAATCTATTGATGAAAACCCACATTTACCTTCTTGTCAACAAATCCCAAGCCTTGAAGGTGAGAAGAGTTCTAGGATTGTGGAGCAGCAGTTCCAAGACCCAGCCACTTCAATTCAAGATAATTATTGAAATTGCAATACAGAAATTTCTTAAAATAGAAAAAGGGCCCTTAAGCTCTAGTTACCTTTAGGAAAAGACAGAAAAAAGTTCATGACATTGAATACATCAGAGCAACCTCTCGCATTGACATCAAGTGTGATTATGTACAGAAAAAAGTTAATGACATTGAATACATCAGAGCAACCTCTCGCATTGACATCAAGTGTGATTATGTACAGAAAAAAGTTAATGACATTGAATACATCAGAGCAACCTCTCGCATTGACATCAAGTGTGATTATGTCAGATATTGATAAAAACATTTATATCCATTGAGTCAATCCTCATTTATTTTTCCAACAGAGTCGACATTTAAATCACATCTGGAGTAATGATCTGATATCTATACCAACCCCAATACAAGTACCATATAACAAAATGTTTGAAATAACCATACACAATCTTATAACAAGATTTTAATAAAATATAAAACGCATTAATCAAATTAAAGAATGGTCCTTACAACCTTCAAACAAAAGCAATTTCTAGAAATAATGGACATGTGATGAAATTCCAATTTAACTGATAATAGCTGTCCTACCTACAGCGATACTTCTACCAAAACTCAGATCTTACAAGGACAGCGTACATAGGTACACTGAATTTGCAGTGTATCTGAATGTCTCAGTTTCCTGAACAGAAAAAGTAAGATTCATTTGAGTGTGGCATGTCCACAGAAACATCACTTTGCTTCGCAATGCTCGCCCTAGTTTAACTTCAAATAAGCACCCACGTACCATAACTCTGCAAAGAGATAAGAGTGAATTGGACATTTTTAACAGATCGAAACTGCAAAATAGATCAGATTCCCAAGTTAAAAACGTTGAAAATTGTTTATAAAACAGTGGACACCTATATTTCAATTTCATTTACCACTGCCATATTGGGCATAAGTGAAGCAATTAGATACCAAAAAAGATAACACTGAAACACTATCTAGCTGTAAAATTTAACATAAACTAAATTCCCATATTAAAATTATGCATCTTTGGGTGCTTAACAATTTCCCTACTATAGTAGTAAATTTAATATGTAATAAAATAGTTTATTCGCCAAAGATTGAAACCATAATCCAATCCAAGAGATGGTGATATAATGGTAACAGGGAACATTTGTAAGGGTGTGATCATCCCCCCATTGCAATCTCCATCCAATGCGGCAAGTATGAGTCATGATTACAAATCTTTAAAATGTGTTCCGAACTTAACCCACAAAGCATTGGTAGCCCATACTTACCAAGCAATTAGAAGATGCCATGACTAATCTACTTTTTAAGTTTCATTGAACACTGTACATTACTATAATTCATTGAACAGAAAGACAGATACATTGTTGCAAATCATAAAGAAAAATATAGAAACCCTAATTATTTTGATTTTATATTTATTATTTTGGTTGTGTCAACTGAAACAACAAAGTTAAAAATTACTTTAAACAGAAAACCTAAAAGAAAGAACTTGGTGTTTGGGAAGCAACACTAGAACGGCTTTTGTTTTAAAAATGACTTGTTTAACTTTCAATTGTCACATGCCTAGATTCTTGAGAAAAGAAAGCATAAAAATCATTTAAGCTATGTCACTAGGTTCTGCGCCATCACCTCCAGACATAAACATAATAAGAGTTCAAAAAAAGCCTTCTATTTTAAGTTTTGTATATATTTATAGATTATCTGTTTTATTAGAGGTTTTGTTCAATTTGTGAGCCACCAGAAATGGAGGATATAAATGTGTCATCATATTATGTTATATTTAATATAACACTAGGAAGAAAGATGTTGACATATCATATTATATTTATGTGTTTTGTTTGTTTACAAACAAGGGAAAATGTCCTTATATAACTGTCTAGTCATTTTTTAAAATTGTATTAAATTTAATATGGTACACACCTCAATAAGGTAGTAATGGTGAATTTCAATTATCACCATCAATTGTATTAAATTTTCACATAAATGATATAACATTGAATTATTAATTATCTTTATCACCATCAACTGTGTTTTCAGTTATGTATTGTTTTTTAATGAAGTACAGATATTTTTGTATACTTTTTATATTATATATGTAGTAAAGCCATACTGAACCTGGGGAAAAAATTCACAATACTGATAAACCCAAACCAGCAACTTAGCATTTAAAAAGGAGTGAGAATTTCTTCAAAAAATCCCAAAGCTGAAGATTTTCTTAATTCCATTTCCTTCGAAACAGGAACAAAACTAACTTTATATGACATATTTTGAAACCCTCCCTCTAAATAAACAAAACACTGAAGCTGAAAACCTTTCCACCAGTCCACATTTATTCAACTTTGCCACAAGGTACCTCATACAGAGAGAACCTAAAACATAGATTTGGGCATGTCCAACAGGTAGAGATCAGTGCTTCTAGTGTAGTAAACAATATATTTAAATGATTTTATTCAATTAAAACCAAACTGGCCTAATGCAATATACAAAACCCATCTGAAAAAACATAGATCTCAGTGGGAATTATTTATTAAATTTATACTGTATACAATTTCCCTAGGCAGATGTTTTTAATGAACTCATTACAGGAATGAGCCAGCCTAGTCAAGGAAATTTGAAATTGACATCTCCAGTATAAAAGAAAGTTAGAAAGTTTCCGAAACATTAGGTATTTTCCCTCCCAATGTAATTTATTTTAATTTTGACATAAACCCACAACCAATTCACTAAAATTTGCCACAAAACCACTAACAGAGCTAAGACAGATACCAATTTATAATTTATTTAATACAGTAAACTAGAAATTTGATTAGTATTATTTTCTATAACTGATTCAGCCTGAGTTTTCCTTGCTACATGTCGAACCCCTCAAAAAATCCAACTTGCTCTGGGCATTGTCTAAACAGTCTTCCGAGGCAGAAAATGTTCTTTATTCCTTTTATACCAAACATGAACAAACCTACTTAAATATGAAAATATCATGCAACCTCCCAGGACCCAAATAATAAAATAAACCTAGACTCTAACCTGAGATATTTTAACTTTCAGTGAAATTTCCTTCAAACCATAATATCCCACTTCCATGGGCCCTAATACATCAATCTGTGCATGTGAAATGGGCAGATCTCAGTCTCATCCAATGTGCTGTAGATTACAACAGATATTATCTTGAAAGCCTAGTTAAGATTGAATTTCCATATGTGGCATGCACAGACTCTCCAAGAAATAAATAGTGGGTCACTGGAAAACAAAGAACTCACTTTAATTATTTTCAACATCTCTCAGAGTAGACTTGCTTAATTCAGCATGCACTAAAGAGGGAACGAACCCACCAAAGTAAGTACTATTTAGAACTTAAATGATAAACAAACGTCCATCAGTCTGAGAGTTTTTGGAAGACTTTATTTTGGAAGTCTTTTTTGGAAGACTTCCATGGGCCCTAATACATCAATCTGTGCATGTGAGATTACAACAGATATTATCTTGAAAGCCTAGTTAAGATTGAATTTCCATATCTGACATGCACAAACTCTCCAAGAAATAAATAGTGGGCCGCTGGAAAACAAAGAACTCGCTTTAATTATTTTCAACAACTCTCAGAGTAGACTTGCTTAATTCAGCATGCACTAAAGAGGGAACGAACCCACCAAAGTAAGTACTATTTAGAACTTAAATGATAAACAAACGTCCATCAGTCTGAGAGTTTTTGGAAGACTTTATTTTGGAAGTCTTTTTTGGAAGACTTCCATGGGCCCTAATACATCAATCTGTGCATGTGAAATGGGAAGATCTCAGTCTCATCCAATGTGCTGTAGATTACAACAGATATTATCTTGAAAGCCTAGTTAAGATTGAATTTCCATATCTGACATGCACAAACTCTCCAAGAAATAAATAGTGGGCCGCTGGAAAACAAAGAACTCGCTTTAATTATTTTCAACAACTCTCAGAGTAGACTTGCTTAATTCAGCATGCACTAAAGAGGGAACGAACCCACCAAAGTAAGTACTATTTCGAACTTAAATGATAAACAAACGTCCATCAGTCTGAGAGTTTTTGGAAGACTTTATTTTGGAAGTCTTTTTTGGAAGACTTCCATGGGCCCTAATACATCAATCTGCGCATGTGAAATGGGCAGATCTCAGTCTCATCCAATGTACTGTAGATTACAACAGATATTATCTTGAAAGCCTAGTTAAGATTGAATTTCCATATCTGACTTGGACAAACTCTCCAAGAAATAAATAGTGGGCCGCTGGAAAACAAAGAACTCGCTTTACTTATTTTCAACAACTCTCAGAGTAGACTTGCTTAATTCAGCATGCACTAAAGAGGGAAGGAACCCACCAAAGTAAGTACTATTTAGAACTTAAATGATAAACAAACGTCCATCAGTCTGAGAGTTTTTGGAAGACTTTATTTAAAGTGAGGTTCTAAGATCTTCTTTCACCCCTCCCATTAAAAGGTGGCACCACTTTTTGAGACAATTTTCTTCCTGAACATGGATCCTTCCCTCTTACAATGATGAGTTCACACACTTGGCAGAAGGACAACATTATGTTCTCAGGTGGCAATCCCTGCACTCTTAAAGACACACAACAAGACACTTTTGGTATTTGTCTTTACCATATCTTCAGGCATTGATTTTACTTATGTGATTATTTGAACTGCTTGAAGTGCCAATATTTCCTAGGGTTTCTTCTCAGTGCTCCTAGGGGACATATCCCCTGCCTTTTTACCCCCGCCCCCTATAGGGGACATTTCAGGGACACCTAGGAAACATCCCCTTTCCAGTCAAAATTAAGGAAACGTCCCCAAGATGTCAAAAAAATCTCAAGGTACGTTAGGGGACGGCTAGAGGACGTCTGGGGGATGTCTAGACCTCCCTAACTGTCCTAGAGGCGCCTAGCTGTCCCCTACGATACCCAAGGACATTTTAGTTAGTTTAATAAAAAAACTTACAACCTTTCAATGCTTGTTTGGTTTATGACATGCTCATCTAAGATTTACAAAAAAAATATGAAAATGGTGTGCACCATGAAGGTTTATGTGATTTTGAAAGTGTTAATTTGGGCTTGGTGGCGGGGGCTCTGCCCCTCAACCCCGCCCTATATCGCGACAGGGAACACGCCAGGGGTGCTGCCCCTGAACCCCACAAGATGATGAACCATGATCACAAAATCTACAAAAAATACATATCCCCTATTGCAAATCTCTATATCTTCACAACCAAAGCCACAATCAAAGATTATCTTTTTTTAATACATTAGACAACTTGTTTAGTATACAAGGACTAACATAGACAAAGTTGGCATGTTATAGTCATTATATTGCGAAATACAAGTTAAGTCATAGTTGGTAGGAAATGCCATTTACATAAAGCAAAAATGTATATTTTTCACAGACAACTCATAGAATAATTTTATCTATTAGTATCCCATCTAAGGTCAAACTGGAACATAACCAATAATATTTTTACTTAATCATTCCTCTTTGTTAATGAGTTTGACAACAAAACATGCAGTCTTGAAGCTTTAGGAAAACTTTAAGAATAAATCTCTCACTTGAATATACACACAAGTCAGGAATGTCTTTATTAACATACGTATATTTTTACTTAATCACTTGAATGCTCATATGTATATATAAAGAACATCACAATTCCTATTCTATTACCCATGCTCACAAAGGTTCTATAATGTCTATGATGAATGCTTTATCAATGTTATCATATGAATATTTGAAATTTCCTTATATTTTAAAAATTTCCTTATTTTTTTAATAGCCATCCCCTGCCATCCCCTAAAAAATGGCCAAAAACTACCCCCATACCGAAAACACATCCCACCATCCCCTTCCATCCCCATCTCGAAAACTTGTGGGAGTATAGTTTCTACTGTGTCTGTTCAATGAAGAAGCTCCTGGCTACAGTAAGCTGGCTTCAAAGCACCACCCTGAGAAATTACAGTTGCTTTTTGAACCATCCAAACAAATATGTTACGGATCGAGAAATAAGGGATCTGCTCTTCCACTCGTTATTTTCTGTTGAAGTCAAGCCTATGATAGGAGCTCAGACCATGTATGACATCATCACACTGGTGACAAACCCACCCCTGGTGCTCGATGTCAAATTGCCAGCATGGAAGAAGACAAAAGACATATATGACTGCATATATGCATCACACTGACCCCAGGGGTCCCCGTCAACATATACAAGCCAGCATACTCATTCTGGATCCTATTCCCATGAAAAACCTCTTCTGTACACCCAACTGAATAGATGATTGAGTTGTGGAAGGCTTAATTCAAGGCCAACCTCACAAAGACATGACTCCAGTCACTGCTCAGGATTTGGTGAAATTACAAGCTACAAATAAAACCCCACAAGATTAAATAGCCATTAGAGTCCCTAGTGCTCTGTTATGGGTTTGCTACATCAGTTTTTCAATAAGTTTTAGAACTAGGTATAGTTATTAGTCTATTCTAGTATACTTCACTGTTGGTAATATTTTGGAATTGTGTTTGAATGAAACTGCTTCTTCAAAACCTGTTTATTGGCCAGTACATTGGTTTGTTTGGGTTTCATGGCTTGATGCAGCACAGTAAAAGCCTTTAAAGGTAATACCTATGTCCAGTAATTTTGTAGAGCATTGACCTGTAACCTCTCATGGGCAGCGACCTGTGGCTTTTTATAGGCAGGACCACATCAACAAGCATTTATTTTAATTTTTAGCACAAAACATAGGTTTTTGCCTTTTCAATCCATTTTCCTTCAAAATCACTATAAAGAATAAACTCAAAGTTAGAGAGGCCCTAAAATACAGATCTCAGCATTCCCAATACATTAACCAATAGATTTGATGGGATATTGTCTTTAAATTCCTATCTCAACATGAATATTGTCTTTAAATTCAAGTAAAGTTAGAAGATCCCATTGTAGAAGCCCACAAGGCGATTGTATAACAATTTAACCTATATATTGTTCAGCCGTGCAAGACTACCCTTTCTGGATTCAAATGACCTCTGCTATGGAGCACACACACCTGCATCATCTGTCCCACTCAGGTGGTACTTGGTGGGTACATTTATCCAACAATTATCCAAGGAAAACGATTTTCTTCAGTACACAACAAGCAGGACTAAACCCACTTAGGTAATAAAAACTCAAAATTGAATACCTTAAAGTTAAAGAAACTCACATCCTAACACTAGATTTTCCATTTTTAGTCCCTTTCCTGCAAAGTTGGCACAAGCGAATCTTGCAGAACACCAAAATATAGATCTAAGCATGCAAAACAGGTGGAGCCCAGTGTTCTTGAAATTATTCAAGAATTTACTGATAAATAATTGCACCTGGATTTTCTATGCATTGAGCAGAAGCCCTCGGAAAAATCATCACATTTTTAGAGACCCTAAAACATAGATATAGGCATGTGAAATGAACAGATCTCAGTGCACTTTGGTACATTAATGATTATATCTATAGAGTCAAACAGATATTGTTTGAAAAAGCCTGGTTATGATCTAACTTTCCAATGCAAAATGCACAAGCTCCTCAAAAGTCAAATTATTCTCAACACTGGAAAACAAAGCTCATTTATTGGGGGTTTTTTTAAGAAATTTTCCTAGTTCAACCTAAAGCCAAACAAGAATAAGCCTTCTTAAAGGAGGAGGACATTGAATCCCACACTCTCGACCTAAAATAGTATATTGCTTGTTGAGTCTGATTTCCTTCAAGAATTGCCATAAATACCCACTAAGAGATATTCAAACATGGATCTAAACACATGAATCAGGCTGCTCATGTTATTTTTGGTGCAAGAAACTATCAATTGCTGGATATTGTTTGAAAAATAAATAACTGTCTGAATATGCAAAAACTCTGAGCAATCAAGTACTCGTCCTGGGAAAAAAAATTAAAATCCTTGCCAGCAGAAAATATTCCAAATTCCTTTTTACACCAAACATGGATAACCCCACTTATATTTGGAAAACTACTATCACTGGCACTGTCAAAGCCACGACCTGAAAATACGAACATGCTACATATTGATATTTCATATGATTTAACATAATGTGAAGGGATCATAATTTTCTTCATTCAAGAGTAAGGATAATTTTCACCTTTTTCCATTAATTGTTTTCTTGTGGAAGTCCCAGCGAGATTCTCCCTGATTATTATTTCATACGATTTAAAATTATCCGAAGATTTCATATATTTCTTCATTCAAGAGAAAAGATAGTTTTCAGCTTTTTCCATTCATTATTTTCTTGGGGAAGTCCCAGTGAAATTCTCCCAGGGTTCAACCTGGGTCAAAACCAGTGGCCTGAGGCAAGACCCTGGGAAAACCCAGGCTGAACCTGGACCAGGATCAGAAGCCAGACTTATAAGTTTTGGGCTTGAGAACCCAGAACATAGGTAAGAATTAAATTATGTTGCAGAGAGAAACACTGTAGATCTAAAATAAACACAATGAGCAAATCTTCTATACTGAAAAAATTAGGAAACATCCCCAGCGCAGCAGAAAACAATAGGAAACAACAGGGGATGGCCGGGGGACACTTTCACGAAAAAATATCTATGTTCCACAGGGATGCATCCCCTCTGAGCAAATCCTGCCCTTCTCATCCCCAAGACATTTTAAAGACACGGACTGCTGAGAACCCTGTGCTGAAAAAATTAGGGAACATCCCCAGCATAGCAGAAAAACAGTAGGAAATGGCAGGGGATCGCTAACCATCCAAAGACAACAAAGGGATGCCTAGACATCCCAACTCTCCCAGATACAGCCAGCCATCCTCTACATCCCAGCCACATTAAAAACATAAAATTAAATTTAAAAAGAAAAAAAGTATTCCACAGGGACACATCCCCAGCATTCAAACAACCATCCCTGTCCCCAATAGCATTTTGGGTACAGCAGGACAGCAGGGGAAAAATATTCAAATCTTCAAAACATTTCTGAAACGTGTTGCAGTACACAGAAACATCATGGGGATGTTGACACTCCCCACAACATCCCTTGACTGTCCCGGGAACAGCCAGACAGCCCCAACAGCAAGGCATGTTTTTATAATGTTTTTTAAATAAAATCATTCATGACATTAAAAAAAAACTGTTAGATATCATGACAGCATTGTAACAGCAGTATAACATGACAACATTATAAAAGCATCAACAAATATATCATGACAGCAGTATAACAGCAATGACAGTAGTATAACATAAGTAAATATATCATGATTCAGATTCATAGTTAATGATATAAAGTATATAACAGTTAACACTAACAGCAATAATTTGAATTTCTGATTTTATTGTTCAAACTTTAACTCAAATTCTCAAACTTCAAAAATTTTAATATGGTATTAAAGTTGGTTATACTTATTATTGTTCATTTGTGCAACAAGTATTGCGCAGGCAGCTACACATAGGTTTACACTTTACAGTCATCTTTTATGCATAGCTGGACAGAGGGTAAAATGTTGTGGAAATATAACCATAGCTATGATGGCTAAGGTGTATAGGTTATTCATGGAGGGTGATAGTGTACCAATAGAGACCATGTGATCCAGATGCCTATGAATACTGTTGATGTTAAGACTTAAAAGTTTCTACCAAAGGAAAGAGCAGAGCTACTAGCGTTATAGAGATGTTGAATGTACAATCATGGGAAGTAGCAGATTCTTTGGTTGCTAATTTTTTCTTTGCCTGTGCCATCCCATTTCATGTGAAGCGTTCTTCATATTTCAAACAAATGTTGAAAGATACAAATATCATTGGTCCCTCATATGCCACTCTAGAAAACATAAACTAGACACCATCCTCCTTGATAGAGAGTATTACAAGATGAGTTTGTTAATGGAGACAATGGTTGACTACTTAATTATTATGAATGGATGGACTGATATTAGGCATTGGTCACTCATCAATATCATAATTGCAACCACAGGTAGCTCTTATTTTCTTAGAGATGTTGATAGTACAATGAAACACAGAGATGTAGATTTCCAATTTCAGATTTTGAAAGAGGTCATAGAGGTGGTTGGGTCCTCAAGTTTTGTACAAGGTGTCATTAAATCAATATGTATTTGTAGACTAGTTGACATGATGGTAGAGGGTGCTTAAAAACACATTTTTGGACCCCATTTTGTGTTCATATTCATGTTGAACAATGCATTGAAAGACATTGGGAAGCTAGATTGGGTGAAGGTAGTCATGGTAGAAGCTACAAACATAAAAATGTTCATTTGCTACCATCATGCCTCACTAGCTCTCTTCAAGACTTTTTTGAAGAGGAAAATCCTCAAACCTGTGAAGACTAGATATGCCAACTAATTCATCTTGTTAGAGAGGATGCTTGAGGTTAAGGAGGCCCTACAATTAATGATGGTTAATGACTAAGTTACCGAATTGTCAGTATATAACCCCTGTTTCCAGGTATGAGTCGTATCCAAATCAGATACCGTTTGGAATCGCCTAGGAATCACCTGGGAGTCGGATATTTTCTGGTGCTTTTTTTCGTTATTGCAGTGTATTTTCTGGTGCTGATTTTCACGGAGGAAGGAAGTGCAGTGCCAACCAAAGCCAACGAAGTTACAGTAGATTCTGCTCCCAAGGACAAAACCCTGATAAAGGCCTCCATTTCCTGTGACGATTGCCTCTCACAAGCCTTCACCTGCGCACTCACACTAAAATTAGCACGCTTGGCGATCGAACGTATTACTCCTTTCATGTATGTTAATAAACTTTATAAGTTTTATAAATATATTTATAAACTATTTTTTTATTTTTAATGTTTTAATTTTATTTTATAATATTCTAATTTAATATATATTTAATATATAATTTTAATTAATTAATTAATTAATATTGTAAAATAATTTAAAAATTTAAATTATTATATATTATATTAGTATATTGCTAATTAAATTATATTTTAATAATTTATAATAAAATCATAAATTAAAAACTTGTATATTTATATAACATTATTAAAGAATAAATATAGATAATATAATTATTAATTTATAATGTATATATTTAATTTTCAATATATATATATATATATATATATTAATTTATAATTAATATATTTAATTCTTAATATATATATTTATAAATTTATAATTAATATATTTAATTCTTTATGTATATATATATATATATAATTTTTATATGTTTTTGTACGAACGTACCCAAAACGTACCCAACGCCTCCCAAAAAATTGCCGTACCAACATACTTTACCCACGTACCCGATTCTGATTTCGATTCGGCAACTTAGGTTAATGATGAGTAGGGTAGGTGGATATAGGCCAACACAATTGTAGGGAAGAGTGTGAAGTAGAACATCCTTGATAACGATTATTGGTCCAAATTGAGGTAAAATTATTAATTCAATAAAGAAATTGTCTTTATTGTATTTTAATTTTAAATCAAAATTGAGACATTCTATTTTGAATACTTTGTTTGCAAAACACATTTGCTATTTTACCTCACCCGTTGCACAAATGATTAGGTATGCTAATACAAATTCCCTTGGTCTTCAGACTTTTGACAACATGCTTGGCCAAATGAAGCAAGATATTTATAAGAGATCCCATAACTTGAGACTCCATAAGAAGCATATTGGAACTATTGTGACACAGCAATGGAGCACTATGAACAACCCTCCTCATATGGTAGTCTATACTATCCCAAATGGTATGCACTAACAGCTAGGAGAATAACTCCTTGGAATGATGAAGAGGTGAAAGAAGGATTAATGAAGATCCTTCAAAAGATATATAGCTTTGATGAGGCAACTTTACTTCAAACATAATGGATTACCTTTCTCAATCTTCATAGTCCAACATTCAATAAAGCAAAGGTGAAGACAAATAAAGATACATTAGTTTAATCCAACACACTATTGGATGGTGAGCATGGAATGGAAAGGATGCCATGGATAAGGATGCTTGTCATTTGTCTCTTTTCACATTTTGGTAGTTCCTTTGCTATAGAGAGGAATTGGTCATCTATCAAGCTCTTGACAATTGGAAAAGTTAGTGGATGTGCATAGTGCCTTACAACTTCAAGATTGACAAACTATTGAGTATCATCAAAAACTCTAGCTGCATGTTGGGATGTTGATCCCAAAGATGCCCCACATAGATTGATGCAAAGAAGGCCCATGAGAGGCTGATCGGCTACTATTGGATGAGCTAGTACGTCACATTAGAAGTAATTCAAACTCAAATTCTGATTTTGATGCAAAGTTAACAAACCAAGATTAGGTGCAGTATGCAGTGGCAGATGTTCTATGTTTTCATCATTTTTTACATTTTAGTTGCAACTTGTAGCCTTTGGGCATTTTATTCTAATTATTATATAAAATATATGCACATTAGCAATGAAAACAATGCAATTTTGCTAGCTTGTGTGTTGACTCTCATGTGAATTCTCAATTCAGTTCTAATGTTATGTCATATGGTTCTATAACGTATATGATGAATGCCTTATATATTGAACTTTCCTATAATTTTTAAATTTACCCCATTTTCAAACGCCATCCCCAAAATAGAATAAAAACCATAACCCACTCTTAAGTCCACTTTGACACAGAACCACACATACATAGACCCTAAACATAGAAATGTGCACATGAAATTGAATGACCTGTGTTGGTGAAGCAAAAACTTGTGTGGTCAATGGGATCTTTTCAAAAAAAACTATGTTACACCACCGTCGGGGACGGGGGGTCACCGAAACGGGGGGACGGGTTTCCGGGACAGGGGGGCAAAGGGGCCTCAATTTGGGGTGGGGGGACAGCAAGGGGACGGCAGGGGGGCGGGGGTGTATATACTATATACTATACATATGGTACGTAAAATGCTAGTTATGAAAAGATGTATAAGACTATTAAGAAGTAAAATAGCAAAATTGTAAATGCCAAATTGAAATACTAAATAGTAAATATTTGAACATTGAACATTGAACAATGAACATTGAAGTTTTCAATATCAAATTACTAATGAGAAATTAGAATAGAATACTCAATACTACAATTGTCGAATCGGCAAATGGAAGATTTCTATTATATGATATCAAAAATATCTAATCATAAAGATGATTACAATGAGTAGCATGATATCAAAACAAGTACAAATCAAAATGTCAAATAATAAAAAAATGTGTTAAATTTTTTTTTAAACCATGTGATTTAAGTTGCCGCTGTGGGGGACACCTGGGTGTCCCCGAGACGCTCGAGGGATGCACAGGCGCCCCCTCAGCGTCCCGGGGACGCCGGGACGTCCCCGCGTCCCTGATGACTAGCCACCAAAACTGGTGGCGCCACTAGAAACTTGGGAACGCCGTCCCCAAGTCTCGGGGACGTCCCCGTTTCGGGGACGCTCAGGATTTAGGGGGGGAACGCGTCCCCGGGGTACACTGAAAAAAAATCACCAGTTAAAAGTTTTCTTAACTTGACACACATCAAAAACATAGCAAGCAAACTTAGGTAAGAAAAGTCTAGAACACCACGGCCCCAGATTAATGAAATCTTCATCCTAATATAGGTCTTCCACTTTCAGTCCAGCTGGCTTCAAATCTGCTACAAACCTCATGTACAAAGACCCTAACATATATTAGTGTTTGTAGCTTAGGGAGATATTTTCTCCTAAGTAAAAATTTAAATAATTAATAAGGCAAGTCGGCCTTAATCACAAATTATATTATTTCTTAAAAGGAGGCCGACCCAAGTGAAGAGTCACCTTGCTTGTGAAGAGTCTGCTTGCATTGTATATATAGAAGGAGATGATCATCCATTTCATTATTAAGTCATTCTTATTTTCACATTCTTTCAAGAAGGAGCAGTAGACCATCTTGTAGCAGCAGATCAACTTCAAGAAGAAACATATTTATCTTTGCATCAAAGGATAGGTGCTATTAATTCATTGTATCAATTTTCCCTTGAGAAGGGTCTGGTTGTAAAGCAGTATTCTGCACTTTTATATGATATATATGAGAGATTATTTGCTGGGTTTTTCTCCCTCGAGTAGGAGGGTTTTCCCAGGGTAAACTGTTGTGTTCTTTGTCTCATGTGTTACATTTTCTGATTGCTTACATTTCTGATCCTAAAACTAACAACATAAAGAACTGAGCATTTGAAACAGGAAAGATCTTAGTTGATGACATAATAAAGAAAATAAATAACTTCAATCTTAGTGTTGACACTATTTAAAAATTCGATTGAATTTTCCTTGCGATATGCAGAAACTCCCTTAAAACTCTAATACTTTCAATGGGGATGTTTTGAAAATTTTACCAGGCAGAAGATATTCTTAGTTCATTCACACCATGAAGGCACAGCCCCACTTGAAGGCAGAAATAACATGAAAGCCCATGCAAACTAATAAGAATAAAAGCATTCCATTTACATGCCATTGACAAGATGTGGCAAAATATAAATGGAATTCAATCAATACTTAAATTTAAAATGGCAAAAACTCATAAAATTGAAAATTGATATAATATTCTTCAGAATAAAGAAAATTGTTATTCCATGTCGTTTATAGTTCATAAAGATTAGAAAAAATATATATATAGTAAATAAAAAAGGGTAGAGATTTCTAAAAAATCCATTTTACTTTTTTCACTTAAGAGGGCTTATGTAAGAGAGGGGACTGGTCCTAAAATAACAGGTGCTACCCTCATGGAGCACAGCCTACAATTTTAAGGCAGCCCAATGTTTTTTTCACCAACACTTACAGGATATTGATTAAAATAAAAACCCTCATTAGTGTTTAAAATTAAAAGTAAAACTTGCAAAGAAAATTTTTAAATGCATGCCCTAGGCTTAACCCTAAATTTAACCCATGCTTTTCTTTTTCTGTTCTTAAGAGTGAATGTGAGCCAAAAAAGTATAACTGTACATCAAAAAAGTTCAGAACCACTTTTTGAAAATCTCTGGAATAAGTGGAGAAACAGCATGGGAAATGTGGCACGTTGTAATTACTCAGGATTACCTGAGAGATTTTGGAGTGTAATGCTACTGTGTTAAAGAAAAAGAAAAACCTAGCCCTAACATATGGATTTTTTCGTTTCAGTCCAGTTAACTTAAATTTGCCATAAATCGTATCTGAGGCCCTGAAATATACAGAATGCCCAGTAAAACCTACTAGTTATTTGCATGCGCACTTATGTGAAACTGACAGATCTCGGTGCACTTTTGTACATTGATCTATATATTTCAACCGATATTATCTTTAAAAGCCTGATTTCAATTTATTTTAAATACAACGATCACAGACCCCCGAAAAACAAATCATACAAAACAAAAAGGAAAAAGAAGTATTCCGTGTATTTTTTTGCGAAAGACTTTGTTAATTCTTCCAAAGCCAGACAAGAAAGTTCAAGAACCTTGCAATCCAGAAAAATTAAAGAAACCCTCATCTTAGCAAGAGAGTTTTCCGCGTTCGATCCAATTTCTGGAAAATTGCCCTAAATCGGCCCCTACCGAGACCATAAACATAGATCTGAGTATCTGTAATGGGCAGATCTCAGTATTCTTAATATTATTTTAAAAATAGCTACGCACTTTTTGTTAGGCAAAACGTGTTCTTTATTCGTATACAGCAAGCAGAAAAAAATTTGATGGTTAAGAAATACTACGGAGCGCCCTAAACATAATTTCCCTTAGAATGAAACGGCATATGGACATACCTGAAGAATATCTCAGACATGGCTGACAATGGGTTGCTGAGGGGCCCCACCGCCGAGGAAAGAAAGGAAGCCAACGGCGGGCTCCTGCTCGTCCAGGAACAAATCTTCAGGAACCCTAAAAGCCCCATGCGCGCAAACAATGGCCAATCCGACCATGAGAGCCGAAATAAGCAACGAGCCTACGCTGGTCAAGAAGACAATAACAATGGTAAGCACGGACATGATGCCGAGCACCTCCCTGTCGCTGTACGTTCTGTTGAGCACCACCAAGGGCTCGGTCCTGAACAGATACAGAAAGATCCACCCGCCCAGCAGAACGGCAAGAAGAAAGAGAGAAACCGGGTGGGAAACAAGGCTGAAGGCAAGGACACCCGAGAGGAGGATCATGTAATTGATGCGGAAATAGGTCCAATTCTTGCGGATTCTGGTGGTAGCCTCCGAGAGGGACTCTGGCTTTGCGAGGGAGTTGCGATCCACGAGCTCCAGCCATGGCCGCCGCTGTGCCAACGCATTGCGGGCGCCCTCAGAGACCCGGCTAAAGAAGGCGCGGGCTGCCGGCGTTGCTGTCAGCACTCCTCCTCCTCCTCCTCCTCCCGCTTGCCCTGATGGGGCTGATATGGGAAGCGTACTCTGTGTTCCTGCCATTCTCTTTAGATCTGATCGCCACACCTAGGTATACCCAAATTGTTATTTGATTCGATGAATTTGACTCTCTGTTGCTCGATTTTGATATATAACTTCAACCCAAAGAAATATGCGTGAAATTGAAGATCGGCAATTGCCTTCTCTTGCCCAGGGTGAATACCCCTATGATTGGTAACTGTTGGTAGGTGACATGGAATAATGGAAAACTTAAAATAATTTGTAGTCAATGAGGGCAAGCATTTATATACGTACATTCTCACGTTCATTTCTAATATAATTTTTTTAATTAATAATAATTAATAAACAAACAAACATTAGGTGCCAAATGACACCTAAGGTCGAAACCTTAAAACTCTTATTTGTATCATGCTTTAGATTGGAACTCTTCGTAAGTGTAAGATTGGGGAGTGCTACTATTAGAACCTATAAGCATTGATTAGTGGATTCTCAATAGGTTGATCAATAGGACAACCAATAGTACCTTTTGGGAGGTGTGATTGAAAATAAGAAAATAAGTGTATTTCAATAGAAAAAAACAAAAAGGTTAGGTAAATGAATATAATTAAGTATAAATATGTTAAAATGGATTAGAATAGATAATATTAGATATAATAAATATTATTATGTTATAAACAATAATTAATGAAGAGAGAAAATATTTCGTTTTATGATTGGAGTTCATTTGTTAATATATGAAAACAATGAAATTGACGTATCCTATAATCTACAAATATGCTAAATAGTCATGTGTATGGATGAATATTAAAATAGTCTTCTTATAACAATGAAACAATGAAATTGACGTATCCTAGAACATAATCCTTGCTAATACATTTGAGTCCATCTCTCTAATTTTGCATACATTGCCACATAACTGCAGTCCCAACATAGCAAGTCTTGACATTGCATTTGTTAAAACACCAACCTTGACTTTAGTGATTACACCAGGGAAGACATTAAATATAAACAGCGAATTGATTGTTGCACAACAATCTTCACTGTTGAATGTGTTGCAAGCACATGCAGCTACATTTGCATGGGATTACCATGATATGAAAGGAATAGACCCATACATATACATGCACTGAATTTACATCAATGATGGCTACAAACCAGTTAGGCAACCTCAAAGGAGAATGAACCCAGTTGTCTGTGACATAGTTAAGACAAAATTACAAAAGTTGTTGGATGTGGGATTCATTTATCCAATCTCTGACAGTCAGTGGGTGTCTCCATTAGTAATTGTACCTAAGAAAGGATGGAAATGGAGAGTATGTGTTGATTATCATGAGTTGAATGCAACAATTATAAAAGACCACTTTCCCCTTCCATTCATTGGTCAAGTAGGAAAGCAATACTTTTCCTTCTTGGATGAGTTCAATGGATATAACCATATTAAGATAGCTCCAGAAGGCCAAGACAAGATGACCTTTACATGCCCTTGGGGTACATATGCTTACTCTATCTTGCCATTTGGGCTCTGCAATGCACCTACCACCTTCCAAATGGCAGTATTGAGTATATTCTCATATTTTACTCATGATTCCATGGAAGTTTACATGGATTACTTTACAGCTTATGGGAATACCTATGAAGTATCACTTGCTAACTTGGAGAAAGTACTAGCTTGAGATGTCAAGATCACCACCTATCCCTAAGTCATGAGAAATGCTTCATGATGATGACTAAGGGAGTAGTTTTGGGACACCTTGTGTCCAATAAGAGAATCCAAGTAGACCCAAATAAAATAGAGGTAATATCGACACTGCATGTACCTCAAAAATAAAAGGATGTCAGAAGTTTCCTCGACCATGCCAACTAAGTTACAAGATATTTATATAAGATTTCAATAAGATTGCAACACCACAGTTTGTCTTATTGTCTAAAGATGTAGAGTTTAATTGGACACCTACTTGTCAACATGCCTTTGAAGCTCTTAAGGAAACACTTACAAAGACCTCAGTATTAAGTGGACCAAACTGGATATTGCCTTTTCATATCCAAACTGATGCTTCTTTTTTTGCAATTAGAGTTGTATTAGGAAAGAAAGAAGGGAATCTAGAGTATGCCATATATTATATTAGTAAGAACCTTCAAGGGGCAGAGCTCAACTACACAGTTACTAAAAAGGAGATGTTAGCAGTAGTCTATGCAATCAACAAATTCAGACACTACATCACAAGGTATTTTGTATTAATCCACACAGACAATACAACAATAAGGTACTTGATGAACAAACCAATAGTTGGAGCCAGACTTGTGAGATGATTGTTGCTACTTTAGGAGTTTGATATTACCATTATAGACAAACTAGGAAAAGCTAATGTAGTAGTAGAATTTCTCTTCAAATTTCCAACAAAATCAGAAGAGGATATTGTAGATGATTCATTTCTAGATGAGCAAGTATTTGCCTTATCTTTTCATACACCTTGGTATGCAGATAACCAACTATCTAGTTGCAGGGAAAACACCACCACACTTTCACTAAGGGAGAAAAGACATTTAGTTCAAAAAATTTATTTATTCATGGGTAGCTAGATATTTATTTTACACAGGGCTTGATAATATAATGAGAAGGTGCATTAAAGAAGTGAAGCATATGATATTCTCAAGGCATGTCTTGATGAACCTTGTTGAGGACATTTTGCAGAAGAGGACAACTCTTAAAATTTTGACTATTGGCTATTATTGGCCAACACTTCATAAAGATGCAGTCAAATACACAAGGAGTTGTGATAGATGTCAGCGGATGGGACGACCTACAAAAATAGATGAAATGCCACTACAACCACAACTAGTCATAGCCCCATGTTTGATAAATGGGGCTATATTTTATTTGTCTTATATCCCCAACATCCAACAAGGAATATATGCAGGTTTGTATTGACTATCTTACAAAATAGGTGGAGGTCAAAGCCTTGCAAGTTGCAAGGCATGGAAATGTTGCTAAATTTCTTTATGAGGATATCTTTACAAGATATGGTGTTCCTAGAGAAATAGTGATAGACCAAGGGCCACAATTTACCTCAGATCTTAATACCAAGTTGGTGCAAGAATATGAGATCAGACATAGGAAGTCGACACCTTATCAACCTCAAGAAAATGGGCAAGTGGAAGTGACTAATAGGGAAATAGAAAAACTTCTTACAAAAACAATGTAAATACATAGGAAGGATTGGGCAACCTAGTTACTTGAAGTATTTTGGGCTTACAAGATAACCTAGAAAATAACAACAGGCTTCACACCATATGAATTGGTGTCTGTCAAAAAGGTAGTCCTTCCAATAGAATTTGAATACAAAATTCTGAGCACAGTGAAAAAATTAGGCATGGATTTATTAATAGCACAAAAGAAGAGGTTACATAATCTCAATGCTTTGGATCAGATACATATGGAAGCAATACACCACATTGAGATTGTGCAAAAATAAAGGATGTAATGGCATGATCAACTTATCAAGACCAAGCAGTTTAATATAGGTGATTGGAAACTAATTTATGATTCAAGGTATAAGGATTGCAAAGGAAAACTACAAACTAGATGGCTTGGGCCATATGAAATACAAACATTATTTCCCAATGGAGCAATTTAGTTACAAACTATTGATGATGTAAGGTTTTTGCTATTAGTTAATGGTCATCTATTGAAACTCTATAAGAGGCCACTATAGTAGGATGATTTCCTATTGTCCTTACAACATCAAATCAAACCAAAAATATAAACCTCATCAACAATAACAAGAAGTTTATCAGAAATATCAACAAACAAGCTACACAACTTGCCTCCTGCTATTTCACAAGTATAATCTTCAAAGTTCATAAATCACATGTACACACATGCATAGGTGATGCTCAAAAGTCTTAATTTTCTAATAGATACCAGTGCTCACAGGACCTACAACAACATGCCCCAAGGCATAGTATTCAAAAGGAACCTATTTCATTCATCAACCCGTAGCACTTGAACAACCATCCTTTCACCCGAGCCTGTAACATCCATCATTCACTTTCATTACATGCAACTTGAACATTCTTCTATCACATGTAGCAATCAAATCACCTTTTTGCATCATCTGTACCATACAATAAATTTCACCTTTCCCATCATGTACTTTGTGCAACTTTTTATTCATCACTCTAAATTCATTGCCACGTGTTCCGATCATGCTAAATTACGCTTCAAACTGTGACTACCCATAGTTCATAACCATCACTTCATATCATTTTAAATCATGTTGCATAGCAACATTCAACAATTTCACACACATCATACTTCATTTCACAGCATGTCAACAAGTACTCTTTGTATTAACTCTCATAATTAACAATGAAGCTTACCAATTTTGTAAATATTTATCATTCATGCATGCATTTCAACTTCACATTTAAATTTCCACTGCTTATTATTTATCACTTTGCCCATTCCGTACCCACTAATTAAGGGCACTTAGCATCTTTAGTTGGGGGGAGGGGTATTCATAGGCCATAGTCCTTAGTTATTCCTAATTTTTTTCCATTTAATTTTCTGTCATTCTCAAGAAAAATGAAGAGTTCGGAAGAGAGAAGAGGTGTCTAGTGTAAAATTGGGTGATACAACAAAGCAAAGCAAAATAAAACTAGTGAAAGTGGTTGTAGTTGAAGAATTACAATGGGATATGATATAGTGAGGAGAGAGCCATCAACCCAAAAGTTGCTACTACAGGACATGTAATGTGTGTCTATCTTCCAACAGGCAGGCTAGTTGGATTACTTCATTAGACTCGTAAAATTTAATGAGCTTATGACCTAATAGTTTGTCAACACCTTGCATAATGATGAGGTAATTATTAGGAGTTTAAGAGTGGATGCATCAGAGGCTACTATTACAGAAGTATCAGATCTTCCAAGGAGTGGAGAAGAGTTTCCAGTAAGGGTGGACACAATCACAACCATAAACGAGTTCTCCTTGTCAGGTGAGAATTTGGACTCCTCTCAAGGTACAAAATATTTATCTTTTCCCTAGCTTTGGGCCTCTGTAGCCTCACACATTATTAGGTACTTAACTTGTGATGGGAGACAATCATTATTATACACAGTGCATTTTAAGTTGCTTACTCATTTATGCCATCAAAGGCAAGTAAATGTTCCACATTTCCTATATAATTTGTTGAAGAGAATGTAATCAGAATACAAGAAGAAAAGAAATCAGTTAACTTTGTCACATTTTTGTCTAGTTACTTTACTAGTTAAGAGAAGTCTTAAGGTTCAATTTCCTAATGTATCTTGGGAAGATTTTATGAATTGTAACAACATCAACAACATTATTCCAATGCATAATGAAGGAGAAAGGGGTCAAGAACAGGAAGCAAAAGAACCTATCATGACTGCAACTGAAGGAGAAATACCCTCATGTTCCCCTACTGCAATACCTACCTGTAGCATGGAGGAACCTAAAGAGTAAGGACTATAAGAAACTCAACCTGCAGCCTCTACTGAGTAGCCCACGGCTCAGGAAGATCTGAAAACCCCAACTTCCATTAAAATCCTACGAAAAGAAAAGAAATGAAAAAGTGTGGCTTCTACCTCTGCACCTGCAAAGGGGGCAAAGAGGCCCACACAATCAAGAAGTCTATCACATTGCTTGAGGAAGAAGGGACCCATGAAAGGAAAAGATAAAAAGAAAAAGGAAGATGTTGTGATGATTGAAACAAACACAGATTCAGAGGGAAATGTCCCTGGTGATGATAAAAGAACACCAATTGTACAACTACTATATTTTAGTAATACTTCTAACTCAGATTCAAAAGACATTTTTGTTGCTAAAAAGAAGAGAAGAAAATATCCAAAGAGCCCTATTTCAGAAGGGCTTATGTGTTCGGAGGAGGTAGGAGAAGAGAAATTTTTGGAGAAAGAAGAAGAATTATTTTTGGAAGCAAGGAACACAAATAAAGAACTACAAGAGACCTTGCAGAGAATTAAATAGTTAGAAGACCTATTAAAAACATACCAATAAAAGGATATTGAGAGGGATGCGTAAGGATTAGGGAGTTGGGAGAAAAACTCCACAAATTTGAGCATGGATCAAAATTAGAAATTCTAGCACAACTTGCCATGGTTGAAACAAATGGAAAAGATCCAATTTCTAAGAGCTCAACTGGACCTATAAAGACCCCCACTGTACCTACTATTGTGTCATTGAGCATAGAGTTGTGGAAGAAAACACACGAGTTTTCCTAGAAAGAAAAAGATTTGGAAAAGGAGAAAATAGAAATGATGTCTACACATTCTAGGATAGTTGAAAAGAAGGAAACAAAGGTAAAAGGATTAAAGGTGAAAACCAAGGAACGAACAGACAAGACAGTTCAACTGATGAGATGTAGACCTCCTGCTAGGGTATATACCTTGTTTTTGCAAGAAAAGTTTTTATGTTTTTAGTTCAGTTAGATAATTAGTGATCTCCTTGTTGTAATGAATTCAAGATCTTCATTTTTAGAAACTTTCCAAAGGTATACACCCAAAATGTAAGATCAATTATGTGAATTCTATTTGCACAATTGTGTTCTTTCATATGATACTATATGGAACCCACTAATGTTTGTGGGAGATCTCCAGATCAGGGACTTAAATTCTTATGTTAGAAATGAACATCAAAGGGGGAAGCTACTATAGGAATATCATGAGAGAAAGAAATCTCTCCCTCTTCAACTAAGAGAGGAGGCAACAGACCCTAATGCAGTAGTAGACTAGTGGTTAGAACTTATACATCACAAGGGAGTGAAAGCAAAGATTATGAATTGTAGAGAAAAGGAATATAAGAGAATGAAGGGACTAGTAGAAGGTACCATCACAGAATCTTTTAAATTTATCAAAGGTAGATGGAATGAGCTCAGGCTAGAACTAAAGAATAAGGAACCCCATTTTGTTTATAATTATGCAGCAATGATTCGTAGGTCACAAAAATACATTTCAATTGCTCTTAGGAATTGATTTGTTTGGTTCCAACTTGCCTTCCATCCTACTATCCTCCTATTCCCCATACCACACTGGATAGGGAGGAAACAAGAGGAAGAGGTAACAACAAAAGACAAAAGACTGACAAAGCTCTCATATCAACAAGGTTACTACTTCAAGCAGGGTAAAGGAGTGGATTGTGTGGTGGATTTCAGATAAATTGCCTTGTAGTACAACCTTCAACCTTAAAGTTGCTTGAGGACAAGCTGAAACAAAGAAATATAGAACCCTAGGTCTAAAGTGTAAAACCTAGGATTCAAATTTTGTGTGTGTTGTGTCTTTTTCTAAAGCTTCGTTAAGATAGAGATCAACAAGGTGATTAGATTGTCTTTCAACCATGAAGGTGAGCCAATCATACCAGGATCTGCATCTTTCAGAGTCTTTAAATGAATTGGAATTGATTTTCCACGAGTAGAATTTGACAAATAAATGATTACGTGACTAAAACTTTTAGTCACAACTAAAAATAACTAAATTCTATTAATTTTGTGCAATTCAGCTATAAATGAGTAAATAAATAACTAATTTAGAAGGTCGACTAAAAAATTATTTAGTCACACAAATAAAAATGACTAAATAGTTTGTTATTTGTTTAGTCACAATCCATTTGAATAGATCATTTAAGGAATCAAGAATCAATAGTGTTATTCCTAATTTTTGTTTTAATAAACATACTCTAAAACTTTTGTCAAAACCTTATTTTCAGGCATAGCCTGCCAAAATGGAGAAGTGAAATGACAAAATTTTCATTTTAATAAACATACTCTAAAACCTTCGTCGAAACCTTATTTTCAGGCATAGCCCGCCAAAATGGAGAAGTGAAATGACATGCTTATGTTCTCCCTGTAAATAGTTGAAGCTAGTTGGGTTCAAGCTTTTTAGTAGTAAAGAATGACAGAGAATGGTAAGGAGATGTGTGTGACGGGAGGCATAGGATTCATTGTTGCTTATCTCATTCCTACTCTACTCAACAAGGGTTACATTGTTCGTGCTACTGTTTGTAATCCAAGTATTTAATTGACATATATTTGCATAATTTCAAATTCCTCAAGATGCTTTTGAAGTATCAATGTATCCTATATAGGGTTTAGAATGATTTATTTTAATTTTAAAAAATAAATAAATGATGTATTTTCATGTGATTAGATAATGTGGAGAAGATAGGGTATCTATGGGATCTTCCTGGTGCAAAGCAGAGGCTTAAAATAATGAAAGTAGACCTGTTAGAAGAAGGCAACTTTGATGAAGCAATAAATGGAGTGGATGGGGTGTTTCATACTACTTTTCCCATGCAGTACCAAATGATCACAACATCATGGTAGGTTGTCCTCCACTGGATTTTTTCTTTTTTTTCTTTTTTTTGTTATGATGACATAAATTGGTTTAGTGGCTCTATGAAATGTATTGCCAAGAAGGAGGCCTTCATTGATCCTAGTGTGAATGGGACTCTCAATGTCCTCAAGTCTTGTTCAAGATAACCCTCTATAAAAAGAGAGTCGTGCTTACATCCTGATGAGTCCAAATAATGGCTCAATTTTGATAGGGTTTATCATACATTTGTTGTTGTTACCATAGACTTCAACACCTAGTTTTTGACACTCTCTATGTTATTTCCCTAAATTATGAACCTTGGGGCATGAACTTATCCTTGTGACTTTTGATAATATTAACTTGTTATGTGATATATTTGTATTAATTTACATGTGATTGAATGGATGTTATTCTAAGGTGATTATGGATACATAATTGTTTTGTGCGCACTAATGTCATCATGCAGGTTCACATCAAGATGCAGATATAAATGAAGATTGTGAGGTGGAAGGAGTTCATGCCAGTTGGTTGGTTGCTAAAGAAGTAAAAAAGATGGTCATTAAAGAGGTCAATGGAGGGAAACTCCTAGCTCGTGTGGAAGTTGTAACTTACCTTTAAATGATCATTTTTGTTAGTTGAGAAAATCTAGGGGGTGTTGTTGTGCTAGATCTTCGTTGGGGAAAGTCTACTTTGACTAAATTTGGTACATGCATAACTTCCTCCCCATTTTCATGCTTTCAATAAATGGCATCCTCCTATTATGTTGGAATCAACTACCTAGTTAGTTAGGAATTAGTTAGAAGCTTTTCTCCTATAAATAATGGTCAGATGGCCCTTTTCACAAGGTTGGATGTTCTAATATTGTACTTGCATTTTTAGTTTCAAGTAATATAATCTTATTGTTGATATGATGTAATCATGTTTTCAATAAATAAAATGATACTTTGATTTGTTGCATTTGAGTTAGCTTAGGGAAGACTCATTCAAGGGAGCCCACTTGGTGAGAATTCCATCCATTTAGTTCAATAATTATTTTTATATTCAGTAATTAGTTTTGGTCTCAGCAGTTGTCTGCTCCTGCAGCCATTAGAATTCTATTCTATGACTATTCCTACAGCCAAGGCAGACAGAGTAACTTCCTGTCTATTTGCTGATATTTTTGTTTTTGTCATCCATTCCAGTTCAATTGTTGATGCTTAGTTTAGTTGATAGTTCATGCTTAGTACTTATGTTAATTTCTTTCCAGCATTTTATTGTTAGTACTATTTCCTTTCTAGTTATAGGGTAAGGATGACTATAGTTGAGTCCTAGTGCACAGATAGTGCTGACCCATTTCAAGTTCACATCCTTGGGTTGACAATGAAATGAACCTTCATGATGAGCAAGATAACTACTTAGTGCAGATATCTAATCTCTAAGTTACAACTTTAAGGGCTTAGTTATTGAACCATTAGAGGAGGCCAACACTTTTTGCGTTGTTACTAGGGATGGTATCAAACTAGGAAGTTCCTTGGAGTCATTTTTAGTTTCTTTCATGTTTTAGTATCTCTGATGTTTGTTCCTAGAATACCCTTCATTTGAGAAAAGTAATGATCTGCTATTCTTTCACCAATTCTTTGTGTGAGTTGGTTGATACTGAGTTAATACCACATGGATAGAGGTAGGAGAAGAGATGCTCATGGGAGATTCCTTTCTAATGACCCTAATCCTGATAACCAGCTAGTTGAGCTTCAAAATCTGCCAAGAGACGAAGAAGAAGAGGAGGAAAATCCTTTTGTTGATGCATTTCCCAATTTGACCAATTCTAAAACTTCATCTGAAGAGCAAGCTGCCCAAAACTTGATTGAGAATCCATTTGCTTTGGCACTCTATCAAGCAAATATGGCTAGTCAAAATCCAAATAGACCTGACCAACCATCCTTTCCATATCCTATCACCCACTAGAATGAAGTTGATAACATCAAGAACATCCCTGCTTCAGTTCTTCCTAAGTTCTATGGGCTAGTAACAAAAGACCTTGACACTTTCTTGTTTGAGTTTGATATCCTTTACAGAAGCTATGAGTATACTATTGATGCTCATAGGCTTAAACTGTTTCCTACCACCTTGAAAGAAGCTGCATTAACATGGTTTATGAGCTTAGGTAAGAATACTGTAGAGACTTGGGATGATATGAAAACAAAGTTTCTTGAGAAGTATAAAGAATAATGTAGAGGCAATGATATGAGAGGAGATGACATCTTCAGGATGCAACAAAAGGAAGATGAAATTTTGGAGGACTATATTTCAAGGTTCATGTTTTCCTTGCAGAAATCTCCACATCATGCACTCAATGAAGATTCTAAAAAGTTGCTCTTCCTTAGGGGGATCAGTGAAACTTGCATTAATGCTCTGGACTTGATAGGAGGAGGAGATATCACCCAAGTTCCCTGGGATGATATTAAGAAGATATGTCAGAACTACTCCAGGGCAGCTCTAAAGAAAGGAAGAGGTTACCAATATTTTGTGGGTAAATCCTCCACTAATGGGGTTTTGAGGATGTAAATTACTCATTTGCTGGTAGATTTCAAGCAAGATATAATAAACAATATGGCTACTCAGCTAGATACTCTTCAAGCAAATAATAAACAAGAGGAGGCAGAAGCAATGTTGGCAGAATATTGTCCTCATTGCAAGCAAAAGAAGAAGGACTGCAGATGCAAAATGGTAGCCAACATTGACAACAAGTAGATTCCACTAGAATTCAGGCCAGTTTAGGTTGATGATGATCAGGTTTTCTACATTGCACAAAGAAGACCATGGGCTCCAAGACAAGGTATGCCACCAGATCCATTATCTTTTAGTGGACCTTATTTCAATTCTTATGCATCCAGTAATCAATGGCTACCCCCATACCCATCCAACTTTGGAGGCTATCCACCTCAGCCTTGGAACAACCCTCCAATACCTAGCCCAATTACCAAAACTCTCCACCCCAGTGGTAGTAATTCTAGGGGAATTGGCAGCAACCTCCAAGAAACTAACAACAAACATCCCAATGGAGGGGAGGACAACAATGGCCAAACTAGGCAACTGGTTACATGCAACCACCTCCACAGCCTCAGTAGCCTGCCATAATGCCTCCTCCTACTAGCTCAAATTCTAGTACACCTAGACCTACTCAGTTACCAGCTCAACCCACGCCTAACCTAAATAACAAACCACAACAAAAACTGATCTACTCTATAGATCTTAATTTATTTCCTACATATGTTGTGAGTGTGAGTGATATTCATCTATGTTCAGGAACCACTTTGTCATCTCCTTCCACTCCTATCATTACCAAGCTTCATGTGGAAGAAGAAGATCATCAAAATCTATCTAATATCCATGATCATTCAAGTGTGCCCAATAATCTTGAACCAATTCAGCAGTCTGATCAAGACCCACCATTTCCTCAAAGGTTAGAAGTTGTTAAACAAAAGGAAGAGAAGGAAGAAACAACCTTTGATATTCTGGATCAGTTGAAACACATGTGTCAAGATACCCTTTTTCCAAGCCATAAAAGATGTCCCCATATATAGCAAGGCAATCAAGGAAGGATGTCTCAAAAAGTTAGGGAGGAAAAAGAAAGACCCCACTACCGTTCATGTGGTGGGACAGTTGGCAGATATCATGCTTTGGAAAGTTATTGTTCCTAAATATACTGACCCAGGTAGTCCTGTGGTAGGAGTCATTATAAATAGAATCCAAGTAAAGAATGCTCTAATAGACTTGGGAGCAACAATCAATGTGATGACTAAGGATGTCCTGTAGCAACTAAATGTTGCAAATATGAGACCTACTCCTATTGTCATGCAACTTGTTGATAGTTCCATTGTCAAACCAGATGGTATAGTAGAAGACCTTGTTGTTACTTTAGACTCTTGGGAGTACCCAACATATTTCATGATCCTTTCCCCTAAAGCTACATTGGGATGGTATCCCATTATTCTGGGTAGGTTGTGGTTAGCTACAATAGATGCTTATATTGGATGTTGGTCAAGGTACATGACCATTTATGATGGGAGAAACACTAAAAAATGTGTCCTCTATCCTCCTACTCAACCATCCCATGATATGGATAACCCCATATGGCCACATGTTGGAGAAGAGTCTGAGGAAGTCAATTCAATAGCACAACTCATGATGATAGGTAGAAATCCTTTCATGCAGCTTCAGGAAGAAGATGAAATATTATCCCATATAATTCAAAACCATTGCGAAGTGCATGAAGAATTATCCATTCATGAATCTGGTTTTGCATTTCCATTGCAAACACTTCTGCCCGCTCCTCCTGCACCTGAATTTATTGCAACAACATATATGCTTCATAAATTGTTACCACATGAACTAAAAGTGCCAAGCATAAGTGAAACAACCATGATTGAGTTGACCACACAAGTACAAGTTTCAGAGGGGAAACATTTGAATATTAACAGCAAGTTGAGTCAAGAGCAGTAGTTGTCCCTGACAAACCTGTTGAAGATACATCAACATGCATTTGCATGGGATTACCATGACATGAAAGGATTGGATCCCAAGCTATGTACTCATAGGATCTACATTAGAGATGATTGCACACTAGTAAGGCAACCATTGAGGAGAATCGACCCTACATTGAGGGAGATTGTAAAAGGGGAACTATAGAAGTTATTAGATGTAGGATTTATCTACCCTATCTTAGATAGCCAATGGGTGTCCCCATTGGTAATTGTGCCTAAAAAGGGAGATAAATGGAGAGTTTGTGTTGACTATAGAGAACTAAACTCTTCCACCAAAAAGGATAATTTTCCCCTTCCTTTTATAGACCAAGTGTTGGATTCACTTGCAGGTAAGCAGTATTTTTCTTTCCTAGATGGATTCAGTGGTTATAATCAGATACATATTGCACTTGAAGACTACAAAAAGACAACTTTTACCATATCCTTGGGGGACTTATTCCTATTTAGTACTCCCATTTGGTTTATGTAATGTGCCAACAACCTTTCAAAGAGTGATTATTAGTATATTCTCAGACATCTCACATGATTGTATGGAGATCTACATGGATGATTTTACTACTTATGGTATTGATTTTGCAGAAGCATCAAGAAACCAACGAAAAGTTTTACAAAGATGTGAGGACCATAATCCGTCCTTGAAAAGTGAGAAATGTTTCATGATGATGTAGGAAGGAGTAGTCCTTGGCCATTATATCTCTCAGAAAGGAATTCAAGTGGACCTAGCCAAGATTGAGGTAATTACCAATCTTCCTATTCTTGTCAAGCAAAAAGATGTTAGAAGCTTCTTGGGACATGCAAGATACTATACGAACTTCATACAATATTTCAGTAAGATGGCATCACCACTTTATAATCTTCTAACTAAAGATGTTGAGTTCCAGTGGACAAAGGATTGTGATAAAGAATTTTCTGATTCAAAGGCAACCTTAACCCATGCTTTTGTGCTCAAAGGCCCTAATTGGGAACTCCCTTTATATATTCACAGATATGCATCTGATTATGCTATAGGGGCTGTCTTGGGACAAAAGGAGGGAACAATTGAGAATGCAATCTACTTTGACAACAAGAACCTATAAGGAGCTGAGTTTAACTACACAATGACAAAGAAGGAGATGTTGGCAGTCATTTATGCTCTGAGCAACAAGTTCAGGCATTATATCATAGGATATCAGATCTTTGTCCATATAGACCATGCAACCATAAGATACCTTATGAATAAGCCATTGATTTCAAGTAGATTAGCAAGGTGGTTGTTGTTAATTTAGGAATTTGATATCACCATTGTAGACAAACCAGGTAAGACAAATGTTGTGGTAGACTTTCTCCCTAGATTGACTACATCAGAGGACACTCAAGTCCTTGATGAATCTTTCCCTGATGAACATTTTTTCTTCATCAGTGTGCACACACCTTGGTATGTGGATATAGCCAATTATCTAGTTACAGGGAGAGTTCCCCCTCATTTCTCTCCAAAAGAGAGAATGGTTCTTATTGAGAAAAATTTTCCATTCTCATGGATTGTAGGTTGTTTATTCTACACTGGACTAGATCATGTGATGAGAAGATGTGTAAGAGAGGATGAAACCTATGATATACTACATGCATGTCACAATGAACCATGTGGAGGGCACTTTATAGCTAAGAGAACAACCATGAAGATTCTTAATATAGGGTATTACTGGCCCACACTTCATAAGGATGGAGACAAGTACACTAGGAAGTGTGATAGATGTTAGAGGATGGGATGAACAACAAAATTAGATGAGACGCCTCTATACCCCCAAGTAGTTATCACACCAATTGATAAATGGGGACTTGATTTTGTCGGTCCAATTGATCCACCATCAAATGGAAAATCTTACATCTTGGTTTGCACTAACTATGTGACTAAGTGGGTTGAGGTCAAAGCCATGAAACATGTTAGAGACAATCAAGTTGCAGAATTCCTCTATGAATAAATCTTCACACGTTATGGAGTTCCTAGAGAGATAGTCATAGATCAAGGGGCTCAATTTACATCAACTCTTGTCACAACATTGGTCAATGAATATAATGTAAGGCATAGGAAATCTACCCCCTATCACCCTCAAGCCAATGGCCAATCTGAGGTAACAAATAGGGAAATAGAGGCTATTTTGACCAAAATAGTGGCTATTCATAGGAAAGATTGGGAAAATAGGTTGCCAGAAGTTGTCTGGGCTTATAGAACCACTTGGAAGACAACCACTGGTTTTACTCCTTTTGAATTATTGTATGGAAAAATAGCCATGATGCTTATAGAATTTGAACATAAAACTCTTAGAATAGCACTAGACCTTGGGATGGAAATATCTGAGGCACAAAAGGATAGGATCATGCAACTGAATGCCTTAGATGAGATGAGAATTCAACTCTTCATCATGCTGAGATGGTGCAAAATCAAAGAATCAGATGGCATGACAAATACATAAAGGAAAAGAAGTTCTAGCTAGGTGACTAGGCACTTCTTTATGATTCTAGGTATCAAGATAATGCAAGAAAACTACAAACTAGGTGGTTGGGACCATATGAAGTTGCAGAGGTCTTCTCCAATGGTGTTGTTCAACTCACAACCATTGATCCTATCAGATTCAAGCTCCTGGTCAACGGTCATCGTCTCAAGTTATACCATAAATTGGCTTCTAAATAAGAATTCATGCAGGAATTTATTCAACACGAGACCTCTAAAGTTCCTGTAGCCAAAGGAAGTAGACCTAGTGTCTATCCTTCTGATTAGTCAAGGTATGCATGCAATCATAATAAAAATTTCCACTTTTTATGGGAATCAATTTCTCCATCAATAAATATATCCGCCCATCCATCCCCATCCTTTCTCTCTCTTCCATAACTCCACCATCACTTCACTCCGTCGTCACTTCACTCCATAATCACTTCATTTAATAAGCTCAACTATACTTTTAAAGTAACTCGTACGTCCTTCCACATTCTTTGCAAATGACACTCCAAATTTTCAGGTACGTGCATAACAACTTGATGTATCTTAATTATCTTAAATGCATTTGTTTAATTACTGTATATTAATGTTGATATTTCACATAGCACATATTTGTACTCTGCCCTGCCACATCATAATTACATCCTAGCCTGTGCAGACACATGCTCTAATTTAGGTTGGGGGGAGTGTGAACCCACATGTCCATGTGTCATACATGTCATCCATGTGCCAACATGGCAACAAATTTGAAATGATATAGTTGAAATGATGGCTTGCATGTATGATATGACACTTGTCACCACCATTTTCTTTGATGATGTCTCTCCTCTATGTCTTCCTTGTTGCCTTAGTCATAGTCATAATGTCACCAAAAAGGTAAATTGAAGAGTCATACGACATTGGCGTTAGCACTGGAGAAGAGTTGTAGGAAGCAGAAAGAAATTGGGTTTTCAGAAGAAGGATTGCAAGAAAGAAAATTTTACATAGGTGTTTGCTAGATTGTGAGTAGAAGCAATGGGAGGCCAGCTGATTAGAAATGAACCTATAGTTCATCAGGTGATACTGCAGGATGCCCTCTCTCTGGTCGAATTCAAAAATTGTGGATGGTTAGACTACTTTCTGAAACTAGATAGTTTCAATGAGGACATTGCTTTGGAATTTGCACAAACACTCTTTGATGGTAAGGTAATGGTGAAAGGGCTAGAAGTTATAGTCATTGAAGAGAGGATTGTTGAAGTAACAGGGTTGCTTGTTGAAGGAGAACCCTACCCTATTTCTAAGGATGCCAGGTCAGCTAGGGCAGAATTCACTGAGCCTAGTGATTCTCCGCTTGTAGATAAACAAGGAATAAGGAGAAATTATATTCCAGAAAAAATGGAAACAAGTTGTTGTCTACATTATCAAATATATTACTTGCGAAGGCCACCAATCATGCCTTCATTTTGTACATTTCAAGCTCTTGAACCACATGAGACATGGCAGGAGGATGAACATGCCAAATGTGTTGTACAACCTTCTTGCAATCATGACAACTAAAAAATAAAAAGGTAGGGAAAACTCTATTTCCCATCACTTTTTGATTTGTTAGTAGAAAAATCTTTACAAGAAGTGTCTAGTATGTCATGGGAATAATTTTTGAGCATTGATCAGTTCAAATTGGAAAATGTGGGTCCTAGAGGTCAGCCTCAAGCTTGTAGGGTTAGTAGGGGTGAGAGGGTTACTAAAACCACTCCCAGAGCTTCAACTTTTGGCACAAACCCTCCTGCAGTAGAAATTGGCTCCTCTGAATCAGAGTATTTAGATGAAGAAAGTTCATCCTCAGACCCTAATGTCAATGTTCTCCCTAAAACTCCAATTTGTACTAGGGCTACCATTCAAAAAGAGGAAGCACAAATGAGAGGTAGAAATTAGAAAAGGGAAGGCCAAGAAGCAACCATCAGAAAAAGTAAAACCTAGCCCTAGGAAATGAAAAGCTGATGACACTGGTCATCTTGCAACCACTAAGAAACATAAAAGCCCTCCAAAGAAATCAAAACCAGCTGAGCCAACTACTAATATGCCTCCAAAAAGAATCCCTAGACTTAGAAGGACACCTAGGAAGGAGATAGAAGCTCCTAAGGGGAAGGTAGATATAGAAGTGGAACAAGATTATGAGGAACAAGAAAACATAGGATTAGTAGAACTTGTTGTTGTTGCAGAGCAGGTTGAACAACAAGAACCATAGCAACCAGAGCAAGATGAACAACAAGAACCACTGCAACTAGAGCAAGATGAACAACATGAGCCGATGCGGGGAAAGATCCTGGTAGGGAAACATAAGCCTCCCACTTTTTCATGGGCATTTGTAGCCCTGAACTTATGGAATGAAATGCAAAAGAAAGAGGAGTGGAATAAGGAAATAATCAAGCTACAGGAAGAAGTCAAAAAGAAAAATGTAGAAATTGAGGAAAAGAATGCATAGATTACTGCATTCAAGGATAAGGTAGATAATGTGGTGGCTCTAGTACCACAAATGATGGCATGCAGAACTCCTCCAAGGATATATGCACTGCATTTAACAGATTGTCATCTTTCTTTCAAGCTGTCAAGGGTCATTTTTGGTTTAATCCCTTCCATTGAAATACCATAGGAATTTTTCCAATCCTACCAATCCTCTCGTCTTGAAGTTAAAAATTTGTTGTGTGAATTGTACTTGCATTATTATGCTGTTCCTAATGACAATGATTGGAATCCATTGTTGTACATTGGGGATATTCACTTGAGGGCATTCATGTCATGGATCCAAAATGAAATCAGCTGGGGGCAACAATTTAAAATATAGAGAGAAAGAGAACTCCATACCCCCTTGTCTTTGAGAGCTGAATCAAGTAACCCTTCAGACATTTACTACACTTGGCACAAAATTCTTTATAATCCGGAGTATAAAAATAGGATTATATATCACAGAGATGGAATGATCTTTGAGATCAGTTGAAACAAGTTGAATCCCATTCCTTGCAGAATTACTATGCAACATGAAAAAGAAGCATTAGGTACATGCATCTTGGGAGGATGAACCAACATTATTGGCTTCCATTGATATTTCAGTCACCCATCCTGTTGTGGCCAGTACCGAATTACAAAACCTATCAGTATGATATAGATACAAAGAGGCCAAGGTGGAACAGATTGGAAAACAAGCAAGGGTTCTACTAGGATCCAAATTTAGATACTGCAGATACTGATCGAGGACAAATAACAATTGGTGACTTCATAGATTTGACAAGGAAAAGGAATAGAGTTCCCTCTATTGGAGGACAAATAGATCATTAGGTTTGGGGGAGATGATGAGTCCAAATAATGGCTCAATTTTGATAGGGTTTATCATATATTTGTTGTTGTTACCATAGACTTCAACACCTGGTTATTAACACTCTCTCTGTTATTTCCCTAAATTATGAACCTTGGGGCATGAACTTATCCTTGTGACTTTTGATAATATTAACCTACTATGTTATATACTTGTATTAATTTACATGTGATTGAATGGATGTTATTCTAAGGTGATTATGGATACACAATTGTTTTGTGCACACTAATGTCATCATGTAGGTTCACATCAAGATACAGATATAAATGAAGATTGTGAGGTGGAAGGAGTTCATGCCAGCTGGCCGGTTGCTAAAGAGGTAAAAAATATGGTCATTAAAGAGGTCAATGGAGGGAAACTCCCAGCTCGTGTGGAAGTTGTAACTTACCTTTAAATGATAATGTCTATTAGTTGAGAAAATCTAGGGGGTGTTGTTGTGCTAGATCTTCGTTGGGGCAAGTCTGCTTTGACTAAATATGGCACATGCATAACTTCCTCCCCCTTTTTTAGGCTTTCAATAAATGGCGTCCTCCTATTATGTTGGACTCGACTACCTAGTTAGTTAGGAATTAGTTAGAAGTTTTTCTCCTATAAATAATGGTCAGATGCCCCTTTTCACAAGGTTGGATGTTTTGAGATTGTACTTGCATTTTTAGTTTCAAGTAATACAGTCTTATTGCTGATATGATGTAATCATGTTTTCAATAAATAAAATGATACTTTGATTTGTTGCATCTGAGTTAGCTTAGGGTAGACTCATTCAAGGGGGCCCACTTGTTGAGAATTCCATCCATTTAGTTTAATAGTTATTTTTCTGTTCAGTCATTAGTTTCAATCTCAACAGTTGTCTATTCCTACAACATTTAGAATTCTATTATGTGTCTGTTCTTGCAGCCAAGGCAGACAGAGTAACTTCCCGTCTGTTTGCTGAGATTTCTGTTTCTGTCATCCATTCTAGTTCAGTTGTTGATGCTTAGTTTAGTTGAGAGTTCATGCTCAATACTTATGTTAATTTCTTTCCAACATTTTATTTTCAGTATTGTTTCCTTTCTAATTATAGGGTAAGGATGACTATAATTGAGTCCTAGTGCACAGACAATGTTGACCCATTTCAAGTTCACATCCCTGGGTTGACAATGAAATGTACCTTCATGATGAGCAAGATAACTACTTAGTGCAAATATCTAATCTCTAAGTTACAACTTTAAGGGCTTAGTTATTGAACCATTAGAGGAGGCCAACACATCCTCATGCTCAGCTATCAGATATAACTACAATACTCAAGAGCTTTCTCTTTTAGATGAGTCCCATTGGAGCAATCTAGAATACTATAAATAGTATAATGTAAGTATAAATGCCCTCCTTTGAAGATTATATTTCACCAGTTAGAACCATTGAATTACTTGTACAAGAGTAATTAATAGGCACTTCTTGTTGTGAGTATAAGAGTAAACTTGATCATCTTGGTATAAATAACAAAAAGCCCCAAAATATCTCCATAAACTTATCCATGAAAACTTTTACTTCTTAGGTTCAATTCACATCTGCATAATTCTAAATTTAGGGTATGTTTTGCCTGCAACTTTGGTATGCATATGCAAAAACTCTTGCTGAGAAAGAGGCCTAGAAGTATATAGAGGGGTAGGGCCTCAATCTGGCTGTGGTAAACCCATCATTTGTTTTTGGGCCACTTCTTGCACCTAAACCTACCAACACTCTTGCCTTAGTCTTGAACATAATGAAAGGTTGGGGCTACGGTTAAAAACTTTGAGAGTTGTGAGTATTTAAATGATTATTAAGTCATAGATTTTTAAAAAATGCACATTTTATAAAAGGGTTGTAGGCTCTCATGAGCATGTTCCAAACATAACATGAGCATGTTCATAATGGAACGTAATTATCTTCTTGATTCAAAGGTTTTGTTTCAAACATGTTTCAAACTCTATAAGTGGATCATAGTTGATTTGAAGCTATCTCTGTTATAACTTATAAGCCATAAATGTTAATGATTTTCCAATGGTGCAGTGGTTCACTAGTGAATTTCCAACAAATGATGAAAATGAATGCAATATAACCTGGACGAATAAAATGTATCATGCATTTGTATGGAACTTGAATTGGCCATTTTCAAAATGAAAAATTGTAAATATATTGTGCAATATGTGTTTGTGAAGGAAAAATTTGAAATGATTTTGGAAGCAGTTAGCTTCTAAACAACAACTACAAGCATGAATTTCATTCAGTCTTATTGCTTTTTTTGTATGCAGGATGTTGTACATTGTTGTATGTGGGTAGATTATTGATAGGCTTTGGTGTGGGAGTGATATCATTCATAGTAAGTTTATCAAAAAAAATTCATGCCTATACTTTTATGAAAGGTTTGTCAAGGTGGGAAATTTATTTATGTTTTCATGAATCTGATTCTCTCCATATGCTATGATCAAATCATGTACCTGTATATATTGTTGAAACAACTCTAAAGCAATTGCGGGGTTCTCTTGGCACTGTAAATCAGGTAAGCTTCTTCCATCAATTGATTTCCCCTTAAAATTACTATCTTCCTCTATTACTTTGGGTGAAGTTGTGGATGACAAACTTAAATAATATGCAAGTAAATGAAGAATAATATGAAGCAAATTTTGTCGTTGGTGGGTTGCTATTTGAGTAAAATACACCCCATTATAATTTTGAGGCTCACAATTATCAGTGTTGCTAGAATTATTTATGGAAATGTGAGTTTCAAAGCTCAGATAATCAATGCCATATCTAAAATTTCTAGTCATTTGGCATCCATATAGTTTGCTTTATATAGCTATCATTGTCTAACATTGATTTTTCCTCATTTTCTTCTGAATTATGGATTTAGAAAAATACGCTTAAAAGCAATTAAAGTTTTACCACTTATTGGATCGAAGCTGAATTTTTGAGAATTTTGTAGGTAGCATCATAGCAGATCTGGGGCAATGCAACATGAAGATTGGTATTGTGTGAGGGGGAAGGAATCCATCAGGAAATATGTGAAAAACAAGATTAAATGCAAAATTGAAATAAAAAACTAATCTAATTCAAAAACACTTAATATATCCTATTCCATCACTCATGAAATGTGCAAATCTAAGCAATTTGAATGAAATGAGATCCTAAGATTAGCAAAACCAATTCAAATAACACAAGAAGAGATTACCATCCCATGCTGGAGTGTATTTGCATGATGTTGGGTTGTTCGTATCACTGCAAAGCCTCTATTGTTTACGTGCAAAAGCTTGATGATCAATGCTTGGTTGACTGAAAAGGTTGAAGCTCTATCAATGGTGATTGCAACAAAACTTCGTTACATAAGGTAAGTTGAAATTCTGATCCTTATTTGTGAAGAGAAAGGCTTGTTATATAGAAAAAACAATTTTAAATCGACAGTCAAGATCACGTTGGAGAATATTTAGATCAACGATCAAAATGAGTTGAGAGGATTTAGACACGAGGAGATTGTGCAAAGTTGATTGCGCAATTAGGGTGATTGAAGAATAGATTGGCTAGTTAGGATTTTGATTGCTTAGTTAGCAATTGATTGATTAGTTAGGGTTGAGTTAGGAATTAGATGGTTGAGTTAGCAAAATTAGATTGCTTAGTTAGTAAAATAGATTGCTTAGTTAGAAATCCATGATTTTCTCAATCAAAAAGTGGGTGAGGAATATTAATTACTTTAATTAATTAATTAATTAATTCCATTTTGATTTTGATTTTGATTTTTTCTAATTTGAATAGTTTGATTTAATTTATTCAAATTTTGGAGGGAAGTGTGATAATTAAATTATTATGATTTTAATAATTCAATTAAGTTTGAGGAATAAGGTGAATTAGTGACGTAATCAAATAATTGGTGAAATTTGACTAATCGGACGAAATAAGATAAGGTTAGGACTTTATTAAATAAAAGTAATTTATTTAATTGGTTGAAAATGATGAAATGTGAATTAATCAAATAACGTTGTATTATTTGATTAATAGTAAAATTAGGGTTTTCAAGACTTTATTAAATAAACGGTATTTATTCAATTTGTCGAGAATGATGAAAAAGTGAATTAATTAAATAATGTTGTATTATTCAATTAATAGAGGAAATATTGTTTTGAATGTCGTTTTATGCCATTCAATGCATTGTGAGATGTCGTGGGATGATTTCGAGATGTTCCAAGATGTTTTGAGTTAATTCAGAGATGTTTTGAGATGATTCTGAGTCGTTCTGAGTCATTTCGGGGTCATTCCAAGACGTTTTAAGTCGATTAAGAGTTGTTCCGAGTCGTTCAAGGGTCATTATGAGACATTCTGGGTTGATTCAAAGATGTTTCAAGTCGTTCTAGGGTCGTTCCGAGATGTTCTGGATTGATTCATAGTTGTTATGAGTTGTTTAAGGGTTGTTCTGAGATGTTTCGAGTTGATTTAGAGTTGTTCTGAGTCATTTCGGGGTCATTCCAAGACGTTCCTAGTTGTTCCGAGACATTCTGAGTTGATTCAGAGTTGTTCTGAGTCGTTTCATTGCTGTTTTGAGACATTATGAATTTGTGATAAGTGTTAAGTCAATTTTACATGTCTACATTTTGGCCCTCTTTGATATAAAGTACTAGTTGCTTTGTTTGAAAGATTCTGTTTTTAAGATCAAGTTTTTTGAAAAAAATTTATGCCCCATTGTGCCCTAGTATTTCATGGAATGATGGTAAGACTCTATGCTGCCTCCTCGAGAGGTTGGCCAAAAATTTTGAGTTTTGAGGTCAGGCTCACAACTTTGTTCTATTTTCATTCTAATGTGTTTAGGTCACAGAATTAGGTGTATAGGTCCTTCATTTCTTGTTCTGATGTTTCTCTGAAATTCTATTTTGAAAGTAGGAAGTTTCCCTAAGTAGAAATTAGGGTTTTCTGAGCTTTATATAGGCAATTTGTCCTATAGATAGCTCATTTGTGTTTTGACTCTATAGTTAATTCTTGTCTTTGGTTCTCTCGTTCTATCAATTTTTGAGGAACAATGCCACATTTTGATGGAGCCCCACATCATTCTGAACTCGTTCGAGAGGTTGGACGACCTCTAGACGTTGGTGGCCCAGTATGTACCTTCTTGCTTTTTCACTTCTATCTTGTTTCATTCTCGTTTTGCATGTACAAAGTTTTCTAGGTCAAAAGTGAAGTTTTCCTATTTTCCACGCCTTTGCCTCAGTTTTCACGCCTTTTCCTGCTAAGAATCCATGCCTTTTCCTAGGATCCTTACCTTTTCTCAATTTCCTTGCCTTTGCTTAGGATCCTTGCCTTTGTTTCTGAGCATTTGCTATAAAAGCTTGCCTTTGCTCTAAAAGATCGCTTTTGACGGTTTGGGACTCTGAAAGCTCGCCTTTGCCATATTGCCTCACCTTTTTCATATTTCCTCGCCTTTTTTTTTTGAGCATTTGCTTGAAAAGCTCGCTTTTGTTTTGTGTTTTTTGAGCATTTGTTCAAAACTCTTATTTTTGACTCCTACTATGTTTGAATTTAGCTTTTTCTTGGAACCCTAGCATGTGTTCTTTTGTCATTCTAAATGTCATTTGTCATCATATTTTGTGTTATATTGTGTCTCCCACCTGTTTAGAGTGAAACCCTAACATTTTAGTTTGAAAATGATTGTAGGTTGGTCTTAGCATACTACAACCGAGGGAGAGACGTCTGCGACATTTGTTCTATCCTATTGCCCGTTTTGGTGTGTTAGAGTGGGACTTTCTTGATGCTGTGGGACTATTGCACATTTTTTATATGCCTCCTATCAGGACTCATACTGCCGTGATGACCGCACTGGTGGAACGGTGGCATTCAGAGACATCCTCGTTTCATCTACCTACAGGAGAGGCAACTATCACCCTTGAGGATATATGGAGGATACTTCATCTTCCCATCCATGGGGAGTTGGTTACATATCATATTCGACATGGTATCCCCACTATGTAGCGTGTGTTAGGTGCTCGACACTTGACGGTACATCAATCAGAGATTGATATGTCTAATTTTTCTAACAGTGTAGATCCTATCTCGCTTGTTCTATGTGGTTTGATTTCAGGACTTGTTGTTCTTGATAGCCGAGGTTGATAGTTTCCCCTAGGTTGGGGTGTGTGCATTGAGAATATTCTTGGGCATGGGACAAGATATGCTTGGGGTCCATGTCTTCTCGCTCACTTGTATAGAGATATGCATGAGGTCATGTATCGGGGCGGGAAATCTATTTCCACAGGTGTTTCAATTTTGCACGTGTGGGTGTGGGAACATATTGCAATTACTCAGCTGGATGGGATACAGGGTCATCACCCTGATGATCCATACTCGTATCATTATGGGGATTTTGTGCACTACACCCTACCTGGAGATCTTTCTTATTGGCATCGAGTTTTTGATGATATTCCTAGCTTTTTGTGGAGACCATATTTGGGGTGTGATGCCTGGCCAAAGGATGCAGATCACCTTGTCTATTGTTGACAGACTCGTTAGTTGCTTAGTTCTGATATTGTGCTAGAGCGTTATCTACTAGACCGATTATGTCGTCAGTTTGGGGAGAGACAGGGTTGAGTTCTTGATACTTATGAGGCTCGTTTTGGTCAGACGACACAAAAGGTTCATGTATGGGGTATTCAAATAGATATAGATATTGCTATTGTTGATTTCAGAGCACTTGCCCCAGTTGATTGGGGTTGGTCGATTGGTCTTGCAGATCTAGGTACCTCTAGTGACTATGATGAGTGGTGGTCTCACCGTAGGCCTTTGAGATTCACTGCTCTTGGGGGTACTCCTGCTTCAGGTAGATTAGGTATTACAGGTTGTCATGGGGAGTGATAGCGTATCGAGGTCCTTGTAGAGCAGTTGGATAGAGCTCGGGGTAGAGCTTGTTGTGGTAGACCATAGGATGATTAGGATGAGCAGCCACCTCAGGTGCAGGGTTGTAGGCAGGCTCCAGATCCTCCTCCACTAGCTAGGGATGGAGACATATTGTTAGCTTAGATGACTACTGCCAGAGATGCAGATATAGCGAGATGACAAGTTGCAGAGGCTCATATAGATATTTTGAGGGCCGAGCGGGATAGCGAGAGTGGCTAACGGCATGCTGCAGAGGCTTTTGTACAGTTGCTGACCATAGAGAGAGATACTCTTAGGGAAAAATGTGATCATTATTTGTAGAGGTCTACCTACTATCAGACTTTATATGAGGCTGTTGTTCCTAGGGGTGCTCAGCATCCATGGTTTGGAGAGCCTAGTTCTATGGGCGGTGATGGTGCAGTTGGTGGTGGAGGTGATCAGTCTATGAGACAACCAAATCGTTTTGGTGATCTATAGGGTTCCGTCTTTTCCCTTTGTGGTCTTAATTTGGTACTTGATCTTTATGATGTTCATTGTTCAGAGGCATTTTGTAGACATGTATTTTGTATGCCTATACTCATCGGCCCAGTCGAGGCCTCGTATAGATATTATGATTTTGTATATCTTATCACATTGATGATGTACTCTCCTTTTTTTATGATGATATATATGATATATACCTTCTTCGATTCATTCTCATTTTATGCTCATGTGATGATGATATATGATGATGTATGTTATACGATGTTGATATGATTGAATGCCCCATACATGATGTTTTTATTGGTTTAATATCATCATGATGTATGTTGTTGATATTGTGGATGTAGAATGGTACTAATGATATTGCTATGCAGGTGTAGAAGAAATGCTGATGATTTGATAGAAATGTGATGTTATTTAGAGAAAATATTGATGATGGATAGAAATATGATGTTAATTTTAGAAGAAATATTGATGATAGATAGAAATATGATGTTAATTTAGAAGAAATATTGATGGTAGATAGAAATGTGATGTTAATTAGTAGTTGATGAGTTGCTTTTGCTTTACTTTAGAGACTTTACAATTTGAACAATCCATTTTGATATAGAAAATAAATACGATGCACCAGGGTATTAATGACCAAGGTGACTTTGTATTTATTGCATGGACTTTGACTCTACAAATAAGGAGTATTCTTGCTCATACTAGACATATAGAAACCTTGTTAGAGTGTATGTGTGAGAAGCTTTAAAAACATGTCAGACCAATAACACAAGAGGTATTAAGAACCTAACATGTCCCTGTTACACAAAATGTTTCAAAGATGACTTCCACACATAGAACAAAACAAGTATTCACCATGGTAGTATAACAAGACTATCCACAAACAAAAAATCGAAATGACGCTCAATTTACCCCATTCCTTCTTCTTTAAATCCTTATGGACATCCTTGAGAGATCCTAGGAATGAGTCAATAATGTAAATCACAAAAAATAAGACAACAAAAGATAAAACAATGCCATTATATCACTTGCCATATCTGTTTGGGGTAGGTCTATTATCCAATGTTGATCATGTCTATCATAGGAACATATCTATTAAGACATATCTCAGGATGTTGTTGGGTCTTGTCAAAAAGATATGTATTTGATACTTGGCTTTGTTTTAGTTCAATTTGCAATCAAATTCTTCTATGATTGTCTGCTTGAAATTTCTAGCTGTTGATGTTTGCTTTGTTTGCTTTGTTTTTTTGTCAAAGGGTGGATGTGACGATCTGTTTATTATGGATGATGTCTTATTGCGAATTATGATGGCAGACATGGGTCTTTTGATTTTTCCAAGGTTTTATGACATTGTTTTTGACATTTTCTAGGGACTAACCTAGGGCCTTAGGGGCTCATCAAAGATAAGCCTTGCCTACATTGTACATGCAGAGGCTTGTAGTTCACTTGGTTTGAGTGTTTTTGACCTTTTCTGCTTTGTGAATGTTTTTGGATTTTGTGTCTTTTGACTAAGTTGAAATAAAGCATGTTGGAAACCTAAGGGGACTGACCTAGGGTCTGAGGGGCTAATGAGCCTTGCCTATGTTGTACATGCAGAGACCACGTAGTTCGTCCGTTTGACACAAAGCATAAACTATTTTTGGGTAAACAACATTGATAATTTGGATTGATATTCCACTTCTATGTCTAGAGGATATGTTGCGGGAAATCTACTTGAACTAGCTATGAGGTTCAAGCAAATATTGATATCTTAGACTGTTTGAGTGAAGGAATAATCTTATGATGTTTTGTTTTTTGATGTTTTTCAAATGTTTTTGGTTCTTTTTGTTGTTTTGAATGTTTTTGGCTTTTTGACGTTTTCTATTTTTGGCTTTTTTCTCTTTTGAATGTTTTCGGCTTTTTGATGTTTTCTGTGACCATGATAGGACACTCAAAGATCCAACCCATGACCAGCATTTTGACATTGCTCCTAGTTGTGGACAAGACGACTTTCCTTAATTAGTGATAAGCCATGGTTGGATATCTTGTTTTGAAATGAATGGGTCGATGTCGTGGATAGTATCGATAGATAATGATGCAAGTCTATTCAACATAGTGCCTTTTTGCCAAGTTTTCACTACGGTACCTATTCTAAGAGTGCCACAAAGTGGTTTTGACTCAAAGAACGTTTTATTTCTCTTTCTTTTTGGTTTTTTTTGTATTTTTTATCCTTTTTCTATTTTTTTGGATTTTTACCCTTTTGCCTAGGGTATTTTGACGTGCTTCATGTGTAGAATTTCTTGAGGTGGTGGTTGTTCAGTGGTTCAGCTAAAGGTTCTCCTTTAGGAGTAACTAACTGGTATGCCCCAGAGCTGTAGCTTGCTGTGATGACAAATGTGCCTAACCAGTTGGGTTCAAATTTTCCTTTACCATCTTGATTTAGTTGTACTTTTTGATTCTCTTTGAGGTCTAATTCACCAAATTGAAAGTTCATGTCCTTGATCCTTTTGTCATAGTTTCGCTTGAGCCGATTCTAATAAACCTGCAGATGGTTTAATGCGCTCAAACGTCTTTCATCTAGGAGTTCTAATTCATTCAGTCTGGATACCCTGTATTCTTCGTTGTCGACCATGCCTTTTAGTGAAACTTGTAATGAAGGGATTTCAACCTCAACAGGAAAGATGACCTTTGATCCGTAGACCAAGGAAAAGGGTGTGGCACCAATAGGTGTGTGAATGCTGGTTCAGTAGGCCCATAAGGCTGGGTTTAGCTACAAATGCCAATCACGACTGACTTCATTAATAGTCTTTTTGAGTATTTTCAATATGGTTTTGTTAGATGCCTCAGCCTGACCATTTCCTTGGGGGTAAGAGGGTGTGGAGAATCGATGGTGGATAGAAAATTGTGAACAGAGCTCTTGAACATCCTAATTTTTGAATGGGGTTCCATTGTCTATTATTATTGTTTGGGGAATTCCATACTTGCAGATGAGATAATTCAAAATGAATTTTGATATTTGTTTTCCAGTGATATAGGTTAACAAAATTGCCTCTATCCATTTAGTGAAGTACTATGTTGCTGTGATAATGAATTTGTGCCCATTGGATGAAGCGGGTGATATCTTGCCTACCAAGTCTAATCCCCATTGCGAGAAAAGCCATGGTGTGGTTATAGGTCTCAATTCCTATGCTGGTGCATGAACAAGGTCACTGTGCTACTAACATTGTTGACACTTTCTAGAATACTGTATGCATTCATGTTCCATGGAGGGCCAGTAGTATCCTGTTCTGAGTAATTTCTGGACTAAGTTAAGTCCGCCTGAGTGGGATCCACAAATACCTTCGTGAACCTCTTGTAAGGTTGTTTGTGCTTCTTCTGCATCAAGGCATCAGAGTAACATACCATCTAGACTACGACGGTATAGGGTATCTCCTAAGATGGTAAAACGGGAAGTTCTACGGGTAAAGGTTTTCTTTTGAGTGGTTAAGTCAATGGGTATGGTACCATGTTGGATGTAGTCAAAGGTATCTTGGTACCATGGGGAATTAGGACCAACAACAACACATACCAATTCTGATTCTGGGATGTCAAATGCTAGTACCAGCAACTGTTCCACGAGGAACTCATATTTAGGCACGTTCTATGGAATATCAAGAAGTGAGCCTATTGTTGCTATTGCATCAGCGACTCTGCTATTGATTCGAGGGATTTGCTCAAAGGTTATTCTAATGAAGTATTCCTTGAAGCTATCCACCATCCTTTTATATGGCAACCATTTTTCATCTTTTGTCTAGTACTCATTGTTCACTTGTCTAATCACTAGCTGAGAGTCTCCAAAGACCTGTAGCTCTTTTATTCTCCATTCAATAGCCATTTTTAACCCTATGATAAGAGCTTCATTTTCTGAGATGTTGTTCATGCATGGGAATGCAATCCTATAGGCCTTGGGTATACTATCTCCTTGTGGTGTGAGAAATAAAATACCAACTCCAAATCCATGTTGAGTATGGGACTCGTCAAAGTATAAAGTCCATTAGTCTATCTGTTTTGTCATCAAAATACTCTCATATGGAAAATCCACTATGAGAGGTTTATGATCCTCTAAGGGTGCTTTAGCCAATTGGTCTGCTATAATTTGTCCTTTGATAGCTCTCCTATCTACATATTCTATATCAAACTCACTTAGGATCATTACCCATTTGGCTATTCGGCCTATTAGGGCTGCCTTTGCTAGTAAGTATTTGAGTGGGTCTATCTTAGAAATTAGTTTGACCTTTTTGTTTAGGATGTAGTGTCTCAGCTTTTGTGTTGAAAACACGACTGAGAGACACACTTTTTCAATGGGCGAGTAGTTTAGTTCATAGCCCACCAATGTTCTGCTGATATAATAGACTACCCTTTCTTTATTTTTATCATCCAGCTGGGCCAAGAGAGCTCCCAGTACTGCTTGTGTGGTAGACACATAAAGTATCATTTCCTTTTCTGGGATAGGTAGCATGAGTATAGGAGGAGTAAGTAGGTACTGCTTGACTTGTTGGAATGCTTGGTCACATCTCCCATCCCACTTGAAGGTGATTTTCTTATGTAGGAGATGAGTGAAAGGGTGACACTTGTCTGCCAATTGTGTGATAAATCGCCTGATGTATTGCGATTTCCCTTGTAGTCTCCTTAACTATTTTAGTGTCTTTGGTGGAGGCATTTCCATTATTGATTTTACTTTAGCCAGATCTACTTCAATCCCTCTTCTTGATACTATGTACCCCAACAACTTTCCAGATGTTACCCAAATACACATTTCTTAGGATTGAGTCTCAAATTGTACTGTTCAAGATGATCAAATACCTTGGCCAAGTTTGTCAATTAGTCTACCCTTTTGACTGATTTTGATAGAATGTCATCCACATAGTCATCCATGATTGTGTGTAGCATATCATGAAATATTGTCGTCATTGCTCTTTGATATGTCGCTCTTGCATTCTTTAGACCAAAGGGAATTACATTCCAACAAAATGTTCCCCCAAAACAAGTAAATGTTGTTTTGTGTTGGTCATCTAGAGAGATCTTTATCTGGTAGTATCCAGAGAAACCATCCATTAAGGATAGCATCTCATGCCCTGTTGTTAAATCTACAATCATGTCGATACTCGGCAATGGAAAGTCGTCCTTTAGACAGGCTTTGCTCAAGTCTTTGAAGTTTGTGCATATCCGTATGCCCCCAGTAGGTTTGGACACTAGTACTAGATTTGATATCCATTGTGAATAATCGATGGGTCTGATGAAACCCACATTTAGTAGTTTCTTTAGCTCTACTTTTACCATTAATGCTATTTGTGGATGCATTTTTCTGAGTTTTACTTGATAGGCTTTGCTTCAAGCATTACAGCTAGATGATGTACCAATAATGTTGGATCTAGTCCAGGCATGTCAGCATAGGTCCATGCAAAATTTATCTTCCAGGCGTTGATGAAAGCTATAAAATTGTCCTTTTCTTCTGGGTCTAGTGATGCAGCATGGTAGGTTATCTTGGGGTCTTCTACTGTGCCAACATTTATGGGTTATGCTTCTTCCACTAGCAGTGTTGATCTTTCCTGATATTTTGATATGGGGAGATTGAATCTTCCATCCTCGAGTGCCTCTAAGAGGTTTTCACCTTTGGATGCATCCTTTATTTTTCTCTTTTCAGGATCCAATAGAGCCACTAGGTGGTTTTCTCTAGGGGACCGTAATTTTATGTTCTTTCTTTCATTTTTGCGATTGAAAGATTCAATCTCTCCACCAAAGTATGCCTCATGTTCCAGTTCCATGATGAACCTTGCCTTGTGGTCTCCTACTAGTATGTCCATTCGAAGTCCCATGAACTCCACAATTGTCTCATCATTCTGGAATTGATCCAGAACAAGTGCCTGTTGTTGTTGATCCCAATCTATAAGTTGTGGGTATTGGAGTGGGAGGTTATCATCTTGATCCACAAAGCCTATGGAAGTGGATGAAAGGGTCAGTATGGATCAGGTATCTTTTTCCCACTAAGTGTCTAGGTCATCATTGCTAGAAGTGGGAGAATCATATCCAGTGACGAAGGAAGGGGAATCCCACTCATATTCATTAGAGTCTGTACCAGAATTGTAGTAGATTTTGGGAATGGTTTGAATATGTTGGAGAGGGAATCTATCAATGCTAAAGTTATCAAATAAGTCTTCAACGGGTAAATCGTTGTCTAAGGTATGATAGGTATCCATTGCCTTGATGCTAGCAAAAGTTTCTCGCTTCTTCCAAGAGGTTCATCCAGTTTTTGGAATAACCACATTCTTTGGTTCATAACCTAGCCCCATATTCTTCTTCCTTTGTTCTACTATAATAGGCT